>JANCYU010000066.1:0-140298 GCA_026122205.1 Galdieria yellowstonensis
AATAAACCCTAATAAACCCTAATAAACCCTAATAAACCCTAATAAACCCTAATAAACCCTAATAAACCCTAATAAACCCTAATAAACCCTAAATAAACCCTAAATAAACCCTAATAAACCCTAATAAACCCTAATAAACCCTAATAAACCCTAATAAACCCTAATAAACCCTAATAAACCCTAAATAAACCCTAATAAACCCTAAAATAAACCCTAATAAACCCTAATAAACCCTAATAAACCCTAATAAACCCTAATAAACCCTAAATAAACCCTAATAAACCCTAATAAACCCTAAATAAACCCTAAATAAACCCTTGATCTAATAAACCCTAAATAAACCCTTGATCTAATAAACCCTACGAAATTCTAGGGAATCCTAGGAAAACCTAACAACTTTGTAAACCTGTTAGTCTCTTACCCACCTTCCAAATGCATCCATCTGATGACGTCGTAAGAATCATTGTTACTGTACTTAGTGTGCGTGTTTCTACTTTGTCGCAGGTTCTTACTGCTCTTTCTTTTTAAGCCAGCTTCATTTTTCCAACCCAATTAAACTCGGTGGTACCATAGTTGCACTATGCATTAGTGGATTAGTGGTACCTCGCAGACTGTTATGCGATGCTCTTTCTTAAAGAATTGCCGTTATTTATTTTCTTGCTTGCTTTTATTGCAATACAATAACTGTAGTGGCACGTATTTATTGGACCTTCTTATTACAAGGCTATTACATTGAGACGATGAAGCTACTTTAGCGTGATATGTATTTTGACCATCGTAAAGATTACGTTTCCAACGCCGTCCTAGGTTAGTAAAGATGTTTGCAGTGTCATTTCGCTTGGATACCCATTGATGCTTGCCTTCATCGGACACTTATTGCTCGTCTAAACTTTACTAAATTGGGTAGGTGAATGGTACCTCTTCGTCAATGTGTTTTAACTATTTGCAGCGGTAGCAGCTTCCTTCTGTTGTGTTTTATTAACTATATAGCGTAAGCGTCTAGATAGCACTTTTACCTTAATTCTAAATATGTTACTAGAGTTGCAGTTGTCAAAGTATCATTGGTTGTTTCGTAAGTAGCACCAGGAGCTAGTTGAGCCTCAATTGAAATCCATTGCTGCAAATCGTTGGGACGATTGCCAGTACTATTGCTTTTTGGTCAGGTGAATATGTTCCAAAGACTATATTGTCATTTAATCATTATGCCTCTTTATTTCGAGTCGACCACTCTGAAATGTCGTGCAATAACCGTGTTATAACTAAAAAAGTGCATAAACAATAGTTAGTATTCCATGCTTTACTTCGTTGTAGTGCTACAATGGTTACTGTATCGTAAGTTGGTTTATTGTCAACAACGTCCAACGAGAAGGTACTGCTGATATTTTTTGCATGATTGGACTAGTACAGTTCAATGTAGCTTTTTTGTCGTGCTTTTGGGAAATTTGCATTTACGCTCACCAATTGTTATGTTTCTATAACATGTGCAGGGTTCCATTTCGATAATTTAATTTGAATATAATTTTTTCTGGAGCACAAGCATATCAAATGAAAAAATGACATTGGTTGAATAATGGCTTACACGAAGAAGCAGTAGGGTCTCTAAACAGTTGTCATCAATTGTTAGAGCTGGCTGAGAAGTTTCCATTATGAAGGGTTATTTTGGTCATTACAATGCATTACAGTGCCTCTAGTGTCACTCAAAGCGTAATTCTCCTTATTACAATTCCAAGACTCTGAAAAGCAATGAAGTAACCAGGAATTTATTATAGTAAATCTTGGGTGCCCAACAGTGGTGGATAAATGTAACTTATTGAGTCAACAGTTGCCCAACAATCTTCAATTTGATTTTACCACTCTGGATTCATTCATGATTGAGCTGCTGCAGTGCCTTGTAACTTTTGAGTGAGGGTTTTCTGCTGAAAGGATCGCCATTATCGGTTGTTTCTGTAATTTTATTGTAGTACAATACCTCTAATGCCATGTACTCATTAGGCCTCGAAATTGCAAGTTGAAGACTATGTAACAATAAAACAGCCTTGGCATACTGTAAAATGTACTTTGACTACTGTTGAGCTTTTGTGTGGAACACCATCAAGACCGATAAAAGCTGTTGCTGTGTTAGCTCGTTTGGATACCCACTGATGCTCGTCTCGTTTGTACAATTATTTGTCTATACTTTACGGCATGGCTCAGTGCATGATACTTCTTCCCTAATGCGTTTTAACAATTTGCGGCTACGCCATCTACCTTCCGTTGTGTTTTATAATCTATGTAGGGTAAGTGTTCTATGTGTTATTCTTAATTCTAAATGTGTGATTAGAGTTGCAATTGTCAATTTGTCATTGGTTGTTTCTGTCTTGCTCGAGGTGTTACCTGTTTCCACACCGTTCAAATCCATTGTTGCGAAGCGCTGAGATTGCCAATGCTATTTTTTGTGATTTAATTCTTTATCAAACCTATTGTGTCATTTAATGGTCATGACTCTTCATTTTGAACGGACTACAATGGAATGCCGTGCAAGAACAGTGATATAATTAAAAAAGTGCCTTGACAATACTTAGTATCCGGTGTTCAATTTTGTCGTAACGCTATAACGATCATGGCAGTGTAAGTAGGTTCGTGGAAAACGTTGTCCAATGAGAAAATACTGGTGTGTCTATGCATGATTGAACTCGTATAGTTCAATGAATTTTTTTGTAATGCTATTTAACAATTTGCGTTTAAGCTACATTCTTCTTTATGTTTGAATACAATGTACAGGGTTCTGTTTCAATAATTTAATTGATTGTAATTCTAACTGTATCGCAAGCGTAACAAAGAATAAAAAAATCATTGGTTGGAAATTATCTTGCACGGGGAAACAGAATGGTCTCTAAGCAGCCGTAATCTATTGTTAGAACTGGCAGAGAGCTTTCCATTAAGAAGTTTTTTTTGGTCAATTTGATGTACCACAATGCCTTTTCGTGTCATTGAAAATTTGACTTATTACAAATCCAGGGATTCTGAATAGCATTGAAGTAACCACGAATTGACTATAGTAAATCTTCTGTGCCCAGCACTGGTGGATAAATGAAACTCATTGCAATCAAAGCCCGTTCGGTTGCCCAACGATTCTCAATTTGATGATACCACTCTTGGTTCATTCATGATTGGGTTGGTGCAGTGCCATGAATGCCTTTTGAGTAATGGTTTTCTGCTAAAAGGATCGCCATTTTTATGTTTTCCCTTTAATTTTAGTGTAGTACAATATCTGTGGTGTCATGTGATCATAAATCTCTTTATTACAAGTCGAAGACTCTCAAATGATGAAGCTACCTTGAACTAAACGAAGATGTACTTTGGCCATCACAACTTCTTTGCCCAACAGCGCATTAGATTGATACGAGCTGTTGCTGTGTTGGCTCGTTTTGATGCCCATGGATGCTCGATTCGATTGTACAATTATTCATCTGTCTTCATTGGATAGACGCAGTGCATTGCATTTTTTTTTTCTTCATGCCTCTAACCAATTTGTGGTCAAACTATCTCCCTTTTTTGTGTATTATATACTATAGAAAATAAGGTTCTCATAATTAATGCCTACCTTGATTCAGAATGCGTGACATGTGGAGCATTGCATACAAGGAATCAGTGATTCCTACGCAGTTCTGATCCATCGTTGTAAATAGCGGAGAGGATTGCAATAAAGAAATTTTTGATGGTACTACTGTTGGTTAATGCACAATTGAACTAGTGCAGTACCTTGTACTATACGTGTTTTTGCTTGGTGGATAGCCATTCGTCATGCTTTTTCGTACCTCTACTGCATGTAAAAGCCATTTAGTGGCATGTTTTTATGGAGCCTCTTTGTTACAAGTCGACGAATTTGAAACGTTGAACCAGCCTTGATATGACTTAAAATATGTTTCGATTATTGTAAAAATTTTACGACCAACATCGTCGTGGAGCGCTACAACCTATTGCAGTTTTAGCTCGCTTGGATGCCCACTGATTCTGGATTTGATCGTACAGTAAGCAACCTATGCTTTATGGGATTGACTCAGTGCATGGTAACTATTTCTTAATGTCTCTGTAAATTGTGTATCTACACTTTTCCTTCTCTTGTGTTTTATAGAGATAAGCTTTTTTAACTTTATTATTACGTTAGTTCTAAATGGCTGACTAGAGGATCAGTTGTCACAAAAAGCATTGGCTGTTTCGTGACTTGGACGAGGAATCAGTTGTTTCTAAACAGTTCAATTCCATTGTTGCAAATCACTGTGATTGCCATTATCTTTGTTTTCGGTCTTACGAATGTGTTACAGAACCTGTAGTGTCATGTATTCATTATGCCTCCTAACCACGATTCGACCGCTCTGAAGTGCAAGGTAACAAACTTGATATATTGAAAATTGTACCTTAACAGTGCTTTGTATTCCTCGACCAACTTCGTCGTAACTCTATACTGGGTACTGCAGTGTTAATTGGTTTGTTCCAAAGATGTCGTTTGAGAAGATACTGCTTTTAGTTTATGCATAACTGAACTAGTACAGTTCAATGAACCATTTTTGTTATGCCTTTTAACAGCTCGCGTTTATTCTACCTCCGTTTGTTTTTACAATTTGAGCAGGGTGGCGTTTCGATAATTTAATTTTACCATAAAAGCAAAGAACAAAAAATCAACGTAGAATCGTTGCTTGCACAAGAAGGCAGTTGTCTCTATCTAGACAATTCTAATAAATTGTCCGAATTGCCTGAGTGGATTTTTAGTATGGAGGATTCTTTTTGTCATTTCGATGCATTACAATGCTTCTAGCGTTTCGAAAAGCCTACGTCTCCTTATTAAAGTCCACAATTCTGAGAAACAGTGAAGTAACCACGATTTGACAATCGTAATTGCTCTTTCCCCAAGAACCTCGTGAATAGATGCAAATTATTGCAGTGTAAGCTAGTTCGGTTTTCTAACGATTCTCAATTTGATAGTACCACTGTTATTCTATGCATGATTGAACTGGTTCTCATTGCCTTGTACCCTTTTCGTAATGTTCTTTGCTGAAAGGATTGCCTTTTTGGAGGTCTTTTGTTAATTTTATTGTAATACAATTCTGGTAACGGCATTTAATGTAATCCGTTAGCCTTTTTAATACAACTCGAAGACTCCAAAACAGTAAAGCGGCCTTGGTGGTATAACGTGAAAAGTACTCTGGCGGCAATAAATCTAATGTGCCCAACACCATCGTGGGTAGAATTAATTTATTGCAGGGTAAGCCAGTTGGGTCGCCCAACATAGATAAGTTCGACAGCACCACTGTTGGTTTAAGTATAGTTCAATTGCTGCATTGCATTGTATCAAGTTTTTAACTACTTGCAGTTACTTTGTACTCTTTTGTATGTTTTTATAACCTGAGACGTGTCATGTTTTCATATTTTTCTTCTTACCTTATTTCTAATTGAGTGACAAAATGATCATTGGACAAAAAATGTTGGTTGAATCGTGAATTGTACGAGGAAGCAGTTATTCCTAGACAGTTCTAATCTGTCCTTGTAAATCGCCCAAGAGAATTGCGACTATGCATGGTTTTTGTCACTTCAATTCATTACAATATCTCTACAGTAGTGAATACGTTAGGCCTCTTTGTCATGCAGTACATCTTTGTTCCTTCTTATGTTTTTTTATGCAACGAATAGAGTTTCGTTTATACGGGTTTCCTGAATTAATTTCAAGTGCTGGACAAGTGGACCTCTGGACAAAAAAAGCATTAGACGAGTGATAAGTTGCACGCGGAAACGTCTATTCCTTGACAGTTGCAATCCAGTGTAAAAATTAGCTCGGTAAATTGCCATTATCAGGGCTTTTTGTCATTTGTAGGCATTACAGTTGCTTTGCAGTCATTCATAACGCTTCTTTATTGCGAGTCGATTACTCGGGCATGCAGTGTAGCAGCCTTGATGTAACGTAAGTTGCTCTGACAACAGTAAGTATTCTAAGCCCGGCACCGTCTTAGATCGATAAAAGTGGCTGCAATTTAAGCACGTTTGGATGCCCAATGATGCCAAGTTGGATAGTACAATTCTTTATGTATGCAGGATCGACTTGACACAATGCGCTGCGTTTTTACCTTAGAGCGTTTTAACAACTTGCATTTAAGTCAGCACCGGTATTTGGCTTTTATACGTTGGATATTGTTCCTTCTATGTAGCATGCTTTTGCCCTAATTCTCAATGTGCAAGAGTCAAATCAGTGGTACGATGGTTGAATCGGGACCAGCAAACGGACGCAGTTGTTTCCAAACTGCTGTCATATCTACTTTGAAATCGCTGAAAGTATTGCTATTGTTGAGCTATTCTTCATCAATTCAACGTTGCATTCTCTTAGGGCTTGATGCTTATGTAAGATTGTAAAATGATTTTGTAGTTTCCTGTCTAAAACTTGTCAAGGAATGAGAATGTTTTTTACATACTTGTATTTTTGTAGTTTAAGTTTTTTTAACAACCCGTAGTGCCCTTAGTCCCATTGAAATTGCAATCAACTGTGCTTGCTGGCAATTGATTGGTTTCTTGGGTGTACAGCTGCGACTCGGCTGAGCATGAGAGTACGGACCTTTTTTGTTGTAAATGACTCAATGTTTCAGGTACATTGGCCAAACAACAAGGACAACGAGTCTTCCATTGTTCATCCAATATACCGATTCTGGCGAGCCTAGAGCAGGAACTCCAACCACCAACACGAATACGCATCAGCCATGAAAGACTTTTGCTATATTCGGGAAAGTCCAGGGAGCTATCACGCAACAATGCACTACCGTTCTGTAATGCATACTGACAATACTGTTGCCATGTATTGGTTTGAGTCATTTTGCCAGTAGTCAACCATTTATGATGGATAACCTGTTGCACTGCTCGTTGCAATGCCTTGGAACCACGAGGTGATCTTTCAATCTCCCTTACCGCCAAGCTACCTAATCTCCTCAACAACCAAGCTTTGGTATTTTTTACCCATGTTCCTTTCCGAAATGTAGGTATCCATTGACACAATTGACTAATCCATGTACGCATACAAGGTCCTTTGGCCCATAAACGTGCCCGGCGTCCTGCTATAAGTGATTCCACATTAGGTATACCCAATTCAGTATACAAAGCAGGAATACTTACTCCTGTGTGTTTCATATGCACACCTACCACCATTCGTAAAGTTTGATTCAATACCAAACTTAAACGTTTGGCATGTAGTTGATGCATACCCCACCATTCAGAGCCCCAGAGCAAACTAGGTAGCAAACAACTCTTGACAACACGTAGACGGAGATCCATTGGTATCCTACCATTACGTAGAAATGGAGTTACCATATGAAGCTTTTGACGATAACGTTGGATTTGACATCGCACCGTAAATCCTTCATCCAAATTACAATTCAAATCGATACCTAGATAACGATATTCTTCAACAACAGGTATGTCTTTGCCTTGTAATTGCCATTGCCTCCTTCGAACTTTATCTATACATCCATGAAAGACAGTAACACCACATTTGGATGCACCAACTTCCATTTCAAGTTTACTTAAATATTCACTTACCTTGCGCATGGAGGCTTCAAGACAATGTCGGCTAGGCGATAACAATACCACATCATCGGCAAACATCAATCCAGGTAATCGATTTTCTGTTCCAATGCAACTCTCAGGCATGCCAACCACTCGAATACCAAATGGTCGACATTGTTCAAGTAAATCATTGATAAACAGATCGAATAGTAATGGAGAGGAAGGATCACCTTGACGTACACCTCTACAAAATGGAAAGGCAGGTGAGAGTGTATCAGATATCCGTGAGGATACCTGTGTCCACGAACTACGATAAAGCCCACCATAAAATTCCAAACATCGACCTCGAATGCCTAAACTTTCCAGTTTACGAAACAAGGCTTCATAAGGAACTCGATCGAAAGCTTTACGTAAATCGATGAAACATGCATAAGTAGGACGCATCTCCTTGTTCCATCGTCGTTGGACACACTCTACCAAAGCAATGACTTGTGCTGCGCAATCCTCGCGTGTACGAAATCCAGCTTGTTCACGGACCAGTACATTGTATTTTTCATTTGCGTAACGAATGCGATTGGTGACAATCGCACTCAACAGTTTGACAATGGTACTGATGAGGCTAATGCCTCGATAATGGTTCATGAAACTCAAATCTCCCTTTTTCGTTCCGTAGATTAGAAGAGATGTTCAATGAGCTTGGAATCTTTGAGCTTTGAAAGGTCCAACTGAGCAAGCCGAGCAGCACTCGGCTCATCGGATGATTCATTACAGATGAATTATGGAACTCTTCTTCTTATGGAGATGATGAGATTGATGAAGTGAAGACGTAAGAAGCATCACCTTCCAAACTCCATAGCAATTTGATCCTTACAAGCAACTTTACCATGGGCAGTGATCCAAAAGGAGCACAACTCGCGAAGAGGGCTATGGCGAGTTTGTAACGCCACAAGACAACGCGTTTGCTGAACTGGAGATAAGAATAGTCAGGA
Source organism: Galdieria yellowstonensis (assembly GCA_026122205.1). Taxonomy (NCBI): domain Eukaryota; phylum Rhodophyta; class Bangiophyceae; order Galdieriales; family Galdieriaceae; genus Galdieria; species Galdieria yellowstonensis. Next base: position 8,511 of record JANCYU010000066.1, read on the forward strand.
AAATTGCAGGTTTACTTTTCTAGTATTGTCAAATTTTTTTGGCTTGATAAGGCTGCAATTTTTCCATATACTTTCGTCAATAAAGTCTACCTTTTTAACTTGAAAAAGTTCCAAGTACACCCATACGCTCTTAAAGGCACTGAGTGATACTTGGAAACCTTGACGAGTACACTAAACTTGCAATCTCTACGAGCAAAAACAGTTGTTACAGGTAGAACTGTACGAGGGCGTGACCCCATTTTCAAAAGCTTCCTCTACAGGTACCTTCGTACTCTGCTGTTATTTTTCAACCATTGCAATCTTCTTTCTACACCACGAATCTGCACAAACATATGTATATATACGCGCGCAAGTTACCAGTTGAAGATGTGGAGATTGGCGGGGTCATGACAACGCTATTGTGAAAGGAGCCTTTCACCCACTACAAAGCATGGAATAAGACTAGTACAAAAAAACTCCGAAGAAACCTCTAAAACAGTACAGAATAAATAGTCTTCACGCTTTGAAAAGGCAAAACACAAGAGAGATACCAAAAAGAGGTGGCAAAGCAGAGGTCAACTTCTCACCACCCTCTCAATCGGTTGGAGCCAATTTGGTGCAGATCACTTTGGTGCAGTATTGCCAGTGACAGTAGAAGAAACATAACAAGTCCAAACTTTTTGGACTCTACTTTGATTTCTATCTAGACTGGCAATGTAAATAGAACTGAGAGTGTCAAGTTACCCCTTTTTGTCGGAAGAGAGTGACAATGGGGTTGCGTTACCAAGACGGCATGTCTACGCAGTCGTCGACACAAGAGAAAAAAAGAAAGACCAGGTCAGAAGACCGAATGTGACTCGATAAAGAGTAAATAAGCGTAGTTCTTGTAACGTAGCAACCGCTGATTCCTCTTCGACATAGCCAGCTGGTTGTGTCATCGTCTCTTGCGTAGGTTGGCTCCGGTATAACAAGGCCACAAAGCCATCTTGGAATCGTCCGTGCTTTATGTCGATCGATGATTCAAGTTTATTTTGAAAGAAAAACAACGCAAGGACCGCTTGGCTTTTATTATCTTCTCGCTTTTTCCTCTTTGGTTGCTTCTGCTCTACTGCGGCGCTCAGGGAACCGAGAGTGAAACCGAACCAAAAAAGCAAAGTTTCGCTATGACAGTGCGATAAGAAATTTGAAGTGTACAGGTACAGGTGTCTCTTATTCTTTTCCATTGCAACAATTGCAAAAGTGTTCCGCTTCTGCCGCAGGACAAAACAAACTGTCACTGAGTACAACGTGCTTGGGTGGAGTGAATTCCACAAGCACAGTCCTATTGCTGAACTAGTACAGAACAACAATGCCATGCCCAAATTCGTTTCCGCCTACCTCGAAATTTTTTCTGCAAATAAGCTTTTGGAACAGAGGAGGAAACAGAGTACGATGCCCACCAACAGTCTCCACTTAGTTGACTGTGGAGACGCAGCAGAGGAACTTTGAAAATGGAATATTCTGTTTGGATAAACTGGACTTGACTTCCAACAGAAAATTGGAAAAGGTTGCAACTCTGCCGTGACTGCGATGAAGCAAAGGTATTCGTTGTACAGTTGGATAGATGGACGGCAGTCATTTTGGTCTCCGGTCAGACTGTGAAGTGCTTTCTTCAAATGTCTCACTTGTGACACTTGCAGTGTTACGAAGAGCCAATTGCTTTTGCCTTTTCCCTTGAAAAATTCTCTCTGGAAAGTCAAGTCGAAAACTAGCAACTTCTTGTTCAGAGTACTAGTATTAGTAACTTGAACGATCCTAATATGGATTACAACGCCACCTATCTCAACTAAAAATGTCACTTTTTATTACTGAGGCAAGCTTGACAAAGCACGAAACAATCACAAAACTACAGCGTCTGCATTTGATCCTCGCGGTTGCCCACTGGCCATTGGAAATGATCTGTTGCAGACATGCGCTCTAGTATGACGTTTATCTGTTCTCACTTCAAGTTTATATACGCCAACTATTTCTACCAAGGCAATTGTATACTCTGAAGAACGACGCAAAGGTCGTTGGCTTCTGTTGGGAGAGTCCTATAGTGGGCTCAATGAAAGATGGCATTCTTAAGCAGACGTCTCGTGATTCAATCGCTCTGGTCGTCTAGAGGCTTTTCACATAAAATATGGCAAAAGCATTTCACGGAATAGTATTAGCGAAATTTTGGACTGTGCAGTCTGCGGTCGTCCAGTAAGCACCAGACGACTAGCTTTTTGTGCTTTTAGCACGAAAAAGGCTACTCGTTGTAATCACATATTCACCTTAAGAAAGCAACCAACACAGCTGAGATTGTCTTGCTTTTAGGTGACACGAGAACCTGACTTTCGACCGAGCTACGAAAAATACGACCCATATTACACAAACACTAGAGCAAAAGGTCAAACAATACAAGCTCAACTGCTTGTTTTTACCAACCAGTCGAGCAGTTTCTATGCTTGTTACTGGAGTAGCAAAAATTCTTGTTCAGTGTCCCTTTGCTTTGGTGTCACCAAGGTGCAAGCGACTACGGTGAATAGAACAAGTTCCCATTCATCTCGTAAAACACTCTTGTGGCAACATACAGAGGGCCTAGACGAGTCGCCAAGTTACAGATTGTTTTGAAGCATATTTGAAGCGTCTTTCTTAAGGAATGACTGTCGTGTCCTGTTCTAGACCAACAGTCTGCTCCGGTTCAAGTTTTGATGAGAGAGAACGTTGCAATTCAAAGCAACTCATCCTCGATACTAAGGACGCCACGAAGGATGATAAACTTGTCTCACTATAGACTAGTGGGCTTCGAAAAATTCGACAGGTCTGCTTCAAAATGTTTTTCCGTGACTTTTGGTTAGACCTATGTGGAAAAGAAAAGAAAGGACATTATATTTCAACGATAACCTACCAGTGATGGATTACAAATTCATCTTAGTGAGTTGAAGGATCTATATGAAGTCTCAAGTATGGAAATGACTTGTCAAGTTAATTTCTTAGCATTCATTTGGCTTCCTTATACTGGAAAACCCCGATGAAAAGTTTGTGGATAAATCCAGTGAAAAGTATAAGTGCAGAATACTCTAACTGGAAACATTTGTCGAAATTTGCGTTTTGTAAAAAATGACTGGAGTTTTCAAAGAACCGCTGCAGTGTTGATGTATCTTAAGCTCCCTAGAATAAATAAATGAGTAACGAAAAGGACACTTTGCAAAAGTTCCACCACGAGTTGCACATAAAAGGTAGGTTGAATTGAAGCAAACAGTCGAATACCGTATTTGGTGGGTCGCACGAAGACTTTAAGGCAGAATACAAACTGTCCACGAAAGCATCAAGTAACATTCCATAACACCTTGACAAAATACATAGTGTTTCAAGACATCTTTCTTTTTCCTGTAAATTTTCAATGTTAGAAACTCCTTGTTGGTTTCCTTCATTCTTCGTGTCTGAAATTCTACCAAAGAAAAGGACAATTCAAACACAGAATTCAGATATATGTATCATCTTGAAGAGGAGTGCGACCTTAAGATGAATGCCTTTTTCTCTTTGCATCACCACAATGTAAGATGAATTATGTTGTAGCAGCTTGTGGATTTGATATTGCATATATCTTAAAAGATATCACAGACGGACTCTATGCGAATGAAAGTATTGTTTGAAAGTAGAATTTTAAAACGATCATACAACATCGAGTTTCGTAAAGCTCATGCTCAATTTTTTGATCGCATTTTTTGACCTCAGTGCCATTTCTTAGTAGAATATCTGCTCGAGGACCCACGCTCAGTCTATTATCACGCTCCAACTTGTGCCTTTCTGGTTAGATTATATAGAATGCTCAGGTTTACGTGAAAAGTCAATACACTTTTGTAAGTGTCGACTGTTAGGAGCAACCGTACCCAATCTTTGAATTTACGTTTTCATGTGGCAAGATGCATATTTCCTTTCCCGTAAAGGCTTCTGTTTCCAAAAGATATGTTCACTAAACACTTTCACATCATTGCTAATTTTTAACGCAAGAAAGAGAAACAATCTTGAGCACTGATTCATCATGTTGTACAAAAGCGAATCCGAGTGTTTGCAAGTAAGCGTCTTTGAGTACATCGAACTCTTCATTTCGTCCTTTAAAAGAAATGCTTACGTATTTAACAAGCACTAAAAATAGGGATGGAGAAGCGACTATATGACTGGTTAAAAGGCACAACACGCAATATCAAAGCAACATTGTGAGTAGTTGTAAACGATAGAATAGAGGCAATATCAATATGAAAACTGCTTTGAAATAGGCCAAGCTATGTAAAAAATCAATTTTTCGTGCAAACACGAACCCGGTGAAAGTTTACGTGTTAGGTATCAGCAGTCTTGACGGGAATAAAACGACCTCATCAACTTTTACTAATCGCTGCTCCATAAAAATTGCCACATTTCCAGCAACTTTATCACTGAGAAAAAGCCGCCCTTGTGCTCTCTTCTTCTAAAAATGGAAGAAGAGGAAAGAGCCACATGGAACCAAGATGGAGCTTGGAGATTCCGCCCTTGAGTGAAATGTTATGAAATTAGCGCCCTTTTTTTGGTTCGACATCGATTGTTTGTTCGTGGGGATTGTTTCGTCAGAGATGGACTCTGCTTCCTCAAGGGAGGAGAGAGCTTGCGGTAAACATATGGAGTGGGAGCAAGTGTTTGACCCAGGCACCATGAAAATTGACAGAAAGTACGCCAACGTTTGGTTGGAGAACGTTCCCAGCCTGGATGTCGAGTGCTCAGAAACTAAAGTTTCTGATTACCTTGGAGAAACCTTCAAGGTCGGGGACGAAGAATTGTCTACGAGGGACGCATCACTGAAGGTCGCCTCTTCTATTTTGTTTCCCAAGAAATTCGGCGAAGACTTTCCTTTGGAGAGTTCTGGCAGTAAAATTTCTAGGGTGTTTTTGAGACCGGATTTGATAGACCTTTGGAATGGTCTAGTGGATGAGCGAAACATGCGCAGGTTAAATATATTATCTGCTGCTAGTGGGTTGGGCAAGAGTATATATCTTTATCTGATCGCTGTCTTTGCCCGACACTTTGAAATCCCAGTGCAGTATATTGGAAACTCGAGAGATCTGCTCAAACCTAAGGAAAGCTCTATTGCCAGCAAGTTTGCAACAATGCTATTTTTCATGAATTTAAATATTCTAGATAAACTTGGTCCTTTTTACCCTGGAGACCCTGATTATGAACATCTCCGAGGCCTCCCTATGAAACATGTTATTTTTTATGCTCACCGAAGAGGCGATTTGGTGCTTTGTGATGAACTTCGGCGAAATTTTATGAATATGGAACCAAGAAAACTCCTGATCATAGATGAACACAATGCTCTTTGGCAGGAACTTGGCAATGATCCTAATACGTGGTTGCCTTTCTTTAAGCTTTACGCCCGTCCAATAGCACATGCTACCGTAAGTACATGCATTTCCTTCCTTCTGATCATTAACTGGGATAGTGGGAGTGCAAGTTTGTTATCGCAGGTTCTCAGCATCACGAGTTTGAAAGCAAGCTGCCTAGCGGGTATAGAAACTCTAAGAGGTGTATTGAACCGTTGAGTAAAGAAGAATTTAAAATATGGCAAGCACTGGGCGATTATCCTGAAACATTTAGAGATAATGAAGGCACCATTGTGGACCTTACGGGTCGTATTCCAAGAACGATTGCCGAACTGATCGAACTGAGTCGCAGTTTTCCTAACTTCAGCTTTGAAGAATTGGTCTCAGGGTTTACTAAAAACGCTTTTGGAGATATGAAAAAAAGACACGAAGAATATGTCGACTCATTGACGGAAAAACAGAAGAAAGCGTTTTATAACCTGCTCTACGAGCTATTTCTTGGCAGGGAAACTCCAGCGATTACATTATTTGATAGTGCCTATCGAGATCGAGGTCTGTTGCTAGAAATGAATAATGGATCCTTACGCTTTTACAACAGCGTAGCCCGTGACATTCTTTTTGAATCTTTTTCAAACTATTATTTTACGAAAGAGCGTCTAGTCGAGGCATCCAACAAGTTTAAAGAGTCCCAAATGGCTTATGCCGATGGTGGTGAATTTTAGGAACTACGTTTGGATTTATGTTATCAGTTTCGTCCGCTACTTCACAACGGTTCCTATTCTTGTAACGGAATAACTCACCTATTATATACACTGGAATAAACAGTCTTGTAATTGTTTCCTCGAAATCAGCTATTCAACAAATACTAATCGAAAAGACTATGAAGTAGTGAGTATACCAAAGGGCTGTCTGTTGGATAAAGCAACGCATTCGGAATGCACTATCCACTCGTACATATCAAGGCCTATCAAGTGCATTTCTTGACCCAATTTTTCCGCACCGATGTTCATGATTTCTTCTTCTTTATCGTTGTGTATGAGTACGATTGGAACTATATACTTCAAAAGTTAGCGTTCCCATCATCAACGAAACTGACAGTGATTTGACACTAGGCCGTAAGAATGGGACTTGGACACAAAGGACAGTGAGGATACAAATGTTGTTGAAAACAGAGAAAGTTTTCGCTTATATTTTCGTACAGTAACTTTACAACGTTTCTACAAAATTATTTTTGTAACTGAACTGTATGTATGTACCGAACGTCGCTTGAAATGCAGTGTCGATCCTCCGTGACACCATATAATACCACGTAACCAATCGTTGCACAAGCTTCAAAGATGTGTTTAAAGTATTCAAGTACGTATCTGATCAATCTTTGGAAGGCTTTACTCGAATAAATAAGGACAAACAGTATCAATTAACAGAACTTGCAAAAACATTCAAATGAGTAAACATACGAATTTCGCAACGATTTCCTATCCAACATATGTTGGTAGCTACGGATAGGAAATTAAGGGGAAATGACATACATATGCTAATTGCTTCTAAGAGTTCAGATACCTCCAAACTAGCAAAAATAAAACATTTTGAAAGTATAAGGATGAAATTGATCCTGGCTCGAACCTGAAACAAGACTCGCTACTCGTTTTATTGGGAAGCAAGTACGCCAAATCAACGGATTTAGAAGATAACATGTTGACATAAATTTATGATTTGAAGAATACTTTCGAGTCACTGGAAAAGAAAACAACACATTTCAGAGCTGTTCATTCCTTCGAGCACAGTTGATATAAACGGTAGCAGACACGTTTCTTTGTAGCATCTCTTATGTTGCTCTTGGCGTACTTTGAACAACTTACATCGAAATAGAATGATTGATAGTCAAATTGCTGTTGAATAGAAAGTAAGGACACTTCATGTCAACGATGACTTCCTGCTACATATTTAAGTCTTTACAACTTGTCTGGCAGAATGGCAATGGAAATGGTCGGTATTCTTAACTCGTAACCTAATAAGAATGAGGCTTCTCAGGGAACCTGAAAGATTCCAAAGTATTTGCTCACCATCCGCTTTATTATAAATTTGGGTTTACCAACAGTATAAGGAAGAAGTCTTTGTGGGAAACATGACCACGAGTTTGCGATAAATATACAAAGTAGGACAATGTAATCTCAATATAATAATCACTTGTACGAATTTGCCATCTTTGAAAGGATCATTAGAGAAACTTTTCTTCGCATCCTTCCATGAAGATTGGCATCTTTACTCCGCGGAACTTACGCAAGTAACCAACGAAAAAGAGACGGGTCTCGCAGTTCCCACCACTAGAATTTATAAATGAAATGGCAGAGCAAAAAGGCTAAATCCATATTTTGTCATTGAGACGAAGACTTTAAGATTGGATAGGAATTATCATGGGAGACGAAATCGATAATATACAAAGAAGGAATTTTACCTCGCTGTTGATTTGGCAGATTCTTATCAATTCCTTGTTGGGTACTATAGTTGCTATTTTCTCATGCATTATTTTTTTGCAGAATATACGCATTAGAGGTGTAGAATCGTCCACAAACCAGGTTAAACATCAACATCTATTTGTCTGACTTGTTTTTGAGGAGCTTGTATGCCTTTAACCCTTTAAAATATTGAGGCAGCACATGTCACCATCCTCGGGTCATCAACACGTATATTCTTTTTGTCTGTAGTGTCAAATTTCCCAAGAGCTCCATGAGTGTACTAGTTCTTGCTGAAACTGAAGGTGCAAACTATTGCTTCAACTCACTTTGGCGATTTCCGTTGCTTACAGCATTCTGCGAAATACCAATTTTTAGAGGCACAATCACCGCCCAAGGAAGGCTTTGTCTCGAAGCTGTCAAGAATTTTTTTGGATCCGGCGCGACAAAGAGTAGTATCTGAAGATATTTCAGCACATACAAGGACTTTCAAACTTTTTACAGCATTATTATCGAATATATCGAATGTTTTCGTTTCTCGAAAAGAAAAGTAGGTAATAACGAAGGTTTTTATTGTGTTTCAATAGATGAAAACTTCCAAGAACGCTCTATTAGGGCCAAAGTGAACGACTAGGGTATTCTGTAAATGCAGTGCAACTTGTACGGCACGGATTGGGATGATAATAATGAGCGCGAGACACGCTACAAATATTGTCCAAGACACGCAGTTACACTTGTGACATAGTGAAGGTTCAAGGCAACCGAGGACAGACTCTAGTTCTCGAGGTGGAACAGGTGCCTGGTTCCGTCGAAAAAACATAATTATCCCAAAAGTCTGGAATTCAAATTGGCTAGGTATCGGAAAAGCCACAGGCACTTGCTATACAAAGAGTCCTCGGCTGTTGGCGTTAAGACCATCCATCTCTCTTGTGCAAGGACGTTCATTTGGGGCGCTTTCGTGGCGGTGCACCGCATATAAAATTTCTTCAAGTCCATCAAACGCTTCCTTGTCTTGCTTTAAACAACCTATTTCTTTGTTCAAGGGAACACAACAAATAGGGACGGATACACCACTCTGTAACTTTTTAAAAAACAAATCAAGCAGGCTAATCGCGAACAAAAGACTGGACGCAAGAAGAAGAAGACTGCTTTGACAAAAGGAGAGAAAGCTACTCAAGTTGTCGTACCAACAGGAGTCGAGAACCAGGCGGAAAAACGAAAACTCATCTCTGGGTTCAAGTCCATATTAGAGCTACACTCTGTGTGAATGAAACAACCTCTCTTGATATTTCCAATTTGCTACCAATTACGGCTCCATAAAAAGTAGCAAATTACCATTTGACACATTCCAGCATGTTGCCAGTGAAGTTCCTGTAGAGATAGAATAAACGGTTCAGACGAGGCCACGTGGAAGCAGGGGGGAAGAGTGATGTTACCGCACCCTCATGAATAGGCGCTATAAAAGCAGTGCCCATCTTTCTCTTTCACTTTCTGATCGTTTTACATTTGGGATGGATGACGTAAGTGGCACGACGGAAGGTAGATTGGGAAGAAGGCAAGAGAGTGAAGAATCTGCTTCTTCAAGTGGAGCAGACGTCTCAGTTCCCAGGATATCTCTCATTCGTCCTCTTGTAAACAGGCGTGCTGCAGTCTATCAAATAATCTCGAACTGTAATTCTTCATACGCTCCTTCAAATTCGTCAAGTTACGACGTGCGTCCCTCTGTGTGTTTTGCCCCCCAAATGTACGGGAGTGGCAAGACGACAGTTGGCAACCACTTTCGGAAATTTGTTTTGTTGAACCGGCATTTTAGCACAGCGTATAAGTGAGTTTCCTGGAATTGCTGACAGTGGAGAGAGCGTTGGAAAACGTGCAGTAGAAGCCCTGTTAAACGAAACTATTTATGTTAATATAGATCTCAGGTCCTTTCCAGATTTTGGAGGAAAAGACTTCAAATCTACGCTTATAAAGAAGATTAGCGACAAAGCAGTTGACTCACTATCAAGTGAGTCAGAGTTGCTTGCCAAGGTTTTAAAGAATAGGAAAGAGCCAAAGGAGTGGTTAAACTCGTTATTTCAAGTAACAAACAAGCGTTATTTGTTTCTGTTTATTGATGAAATTGGAATGTTACCATCCCGTAAATTTTATCAGTTTCCTGACCTGGACCCACAAAGAAATCCTCACAAACCTAACGTTTATCGTTTGTTTTTTGAAATTCTGTCTTCCTTCCTTGTTTTACCTTATGTCATTTGTTATCTAGCGGGAAGGTCGGATGGCATTGTTACCAAACAAGAGGATGCTATAACCTCGCGCGTGAATTTAGACTTTCTTTGTTTGGATCCATTTTCAGAGGATGCGACCAAATTATTTATACAGGGAATGAAGATATGCACCGGAGAAATCGTTTTGCAACTATTGTTTCCAAGGCATCCAGAAGGACCTGACTGGTTTTTCAAACAGGTATATAATTATACAGGTGGTGTACCTATTTACGTTCGCCATGTTATTCAAGTGTTAGTGGACACATGTGTTCACAACAAGTTGTATAATCTTTCAGAGAGACGCATGCGCAGACTGGTAGAAACAGTTGCTCCTATGTCCGATATTATAGCAACCCCAGAAGATATGGAACCGAAAGTGCTTAGCATGTTTTGTACTCTACTGTTGTCTTCCATTCTCGAGTATCGTTTTGCTATTACGGAGACTATCTATGGTGGTTCTGTTAATGAAGATGAATCCAAGTATGTTTTAGATATTGTCAATAACTTTGGTTTTTATTATAAGTATTGCTCCGATGGAATATTATCAGGCGATAAAAGGAAAGGAGAGGAAATTGACGAAGGAGATATAGTGTACGAAATAGACGAAGCAAATGTACCAATGGTCAAATTAGTATATCCAAAAATTGTTTTGAAAGCTGTCAAGGAAAATTACAAGCAGTATCCTCTTCTACGCTACATTTATTATTTATTTTCGCTTCATGCCCTCGTAGAGGCATCTTCTTCATTGCGGTTTAGATCTAAAGTAATATTCGCCTCGATTCTCTATGTTCGTTGTAGTCTTTCAAGGCAATTGGGAGAGTTGAGTCTATTTCATCAGAGTTTTGTAGAAAACATAGTGTTCAATACGGACATGTGCTGTGTGCGGAGCGTTCCATCCTTTAGTTCTGAATTGACGACAAAGTACAGTGCTGATGAGCAGTCGTATTCTCTAAATGCTTGGAAGGACTTGTATGACAAATATTTATCGGAAGATGGAATATTTTTGCCCAACAAAGATAATTCCTGTGGACCGGATATCCTTGTTCGTGTTTCCGTGCCTATAGATGATGGTTCTTCCAGTTCCGATGAAGGCTATTCTTCTTTGACCGAAATGTTCGTGGAAACAAGTTCCAAGAAGCGAAGAGTTTATTTGATAGGCATAGCATTGAAATGTTATCATTGTTCAACTGTCAGTCTTGCCATGATTAAGAACGAAGTTGACAAGTTTCTAGTTCCAGTTTCTTCACAATTGGAATTGGAGAAGAACGATATTTGGGCTATTCAGTTGGTCGTGAGTACAAGTTACAATAATGAAGTATCCAGTCATTTTGTAGATAAGCTGAACTGGGTAATCGATACCAGAAAAAAGGATTCTTCTTCGTCATCTACTCCTTCGCATGACATGAATTACTCCAACTCTGATCAAGGTGGTCTCCGTATCGGCCGGAACTGCCAACTTGTAGTTTGCTCTTTAGACAACTTGGAAAAGTTCTTGGGTAAAGAAATTTATGACCAAATCCAGAAAGTATGTTCGGAGAGGGAGAACTTTTTGACCAAGGTGACTCCTCTATCCAGACTGATAGGAACGTTGTTCGAACATGGATGGGCACGCGGTAGATCTGCGAAACCTGAAGCGTATCTCGAAAAGTCTACTGAGAAGAATATTGGTGCGAATAGAGTGGATTCAACTGTCAAATCTTCTTCTTCTGTTGTCCCAGTGCGACAAGGCCAGTTTGATTGGATGGAGTTCTTGAAAACATATTGTAATTTGACAGAGTCTGAAGCAAGAGAATCTAGTTATCGACTAAGTCGATTGAGAGAACAAGATTTGGAAGGATTAGACTCGTACTTATTAGAAGTACTCGGAATCAAAGATCGACAGGTTAGAATCAAAATTGTTGCTGGTGTAGAAAAATACATTGAGAGTAAAACGAATGCTTGATTTGTTTGCTTTTTATCCCTCACCGCCATTAAAACACCTCAGTTGGAGTATTTCTTCAACATCATCCCAAAGAGATGTAGGAGGACGGCCTCAGCGCCAACAGTGATAGACAGGGCTCTACCTGGCAAACTGCGAATTCCAGACTCTAGAGATATCCATGTTTTTTTTTGGGAATAGAGCACACAGCCCTTTGTCTTCACATTTCATACACAATGGAATCTTTCCTCATCCATATAGAAACTTTGCCAAGTGGACGTGACGACAAGTGCATTCCAATACGAATTTCATGCTCTAGCTCCATCCATGCAACTAGAACCTGTCCTCATTCGCAATGAAATAATCACTATGTCACGAATTATGCAATTGATTGATTCGACATCGTCATCATGTGTCTCGCGCGCTCAATACTATTACTGGCGCACAAAACACAACGATGATACAATTCCGCAGGTTCCAAATGCTGATTTTGCACCTAATAGTAGAGCTGTCTTAGGAGAAAAAGATTGCAGATGTGCCTTTTAAGGACAAGACATAGAATGACTACTGTTACTAGTCTTCTAGCTTTCCATTGTCGCTTGGCTCTAGATTCCTCCACAACTATGGATAGTCTCCTGTGACAAGATATGTATGATATCTGTTCCTCCCTTGCCTATCTTCTTCCTTATGATGATCACTCAAAGGTTGCTTCCAACCAATCCAAATACTCCATGAGAAAAAATCTCAAATGTTTTTTGGAAAATGAAATTTGTTGATTGAGGCGGCCTTTTATAGACATGATCTTTTTTATTCGCGCCAAAATCCACCAATGAGAATTCCAGATATAAAATAATGCACATGTTAGCGTCTGACATAGTCTTTAAATACGCATTTTCTCATCTTTGGAATGAAGCATTTTGAATTACTTTATCATGGTGGAAAATCAGGTACAAGTAGTTTCTACACAAGAAGCCCCTTCACAACGTCAGCCCTGTGGTCTCAGTTTGATATCCTTTGTTAAGAACTACCCTCCGTTTGTGGAGAATGCGAAGACTCAACACCGAAGACTTACTATCTTTGGTCACAAGTGTTATTCTAGGATATATTCCTTTCTTGCTCTTGAACCAAACCTGCATAGAACAACATCGAGAGAAGAGAACGTTAAACAAGGTGTCGGAGAAAACTGCAGTTATAAAGACTTCTGTTTCGAGTATTCTCTGTAACCAATTTTATTTGCCACAAGATTGGCAGGCTCCTTATTGGAATATGCTGAGGCTGTCCCTTTTTTGCTAGCAACTGGTATTCTTTGAAATTATGCAGACGATAGTTCAAAGTTCTTACTGACGCAAGCGAGTGTTAAGTCCGTATTGAATGGTCTATACAAGCGAAAACAATTGCTGCTCCATGGGTTCATTCTTGCAAGGTCAAATAACAATGAATATGCACATTTGGAGCCTAATTAAGTCTTCAAATTCCTCACCGTTGGAATAGTGGAATATTTCGAGTTGCTTTATGGTTTTCAATTACCAGGAGAAAGGAGTAGGTTCTTACAACAGCACTAGTTGTATGTATTCACTGGAAACAACGGCAATTGCACAATTTTCTGGAACAGAGTCAAAAAGGAGAAATCCAACTTTCGTGGTTACCGACAGAAGCAAGTAGTAGATTCTTTCATAGTTTAATGAGCAACTTGTGATGCTCATTAAGTTTGTGCCGCCAAGGAATTGGCAGATGATTTCCTCACTATCATTAACATCTTTCTTACCAAGCAGGATGGACATTATACAGCAGAGAATTGCAAAAAGAGAAAGCGCATCAACACCACTACCACTCTGAATGAGAACAAGTGAAGGAGAGATAACCAGCAAGTCGAAGTTGTTATGTGACAGGAAAGGCCGAGAAGGATTTCGTGACTAGCACTTGAATATAGCACGGATGGTAGTATCTTTCCAGGCTATCCATATGATTTCCGCGGACGTCTTTTACAATATGAAAACATCTCAAACTGAAAGTTGCAGTTTCATATGCAAATAACCTTTTCGTTGTTTCTTTTGTTCTGCAAGCAACCTGGGAGTTTCCTGCCCTTTTGGACAAGGATCCCCAATTCATACTTGTTGAAACCAATATATTATTTCCTCGTTGAAATAGTTTGGACGACTTGAAAACGCAAAATGTTTGTTGTTGGAACGCAGTTCGAACGAGATTGCAGAACCTCAATCTTGAAAATAGTAGCTGTTAGTTACAAGGCAATGTTGGGAGTCGTTTGGATAGCACAAGTATAGATCATATCGTCATGGACCTTGTTGTAGGAAGAACGGTACTAAATGCAGCCTGTAGCACTGGATTTTATCTAAAGAGAAACTCGTAAAGTCTTGGGACAAACACTGAAGCTACCTAACTGTACTGTCCTCGGAGGGAATGGCTCTCCAAACTATTCTTTCGTCAGTGGAACATCAGAATTCCTCCATAAAAAAGCAACTTTCATAATTCGGTTGACGCTGAGTTTATTCGACAAAGGTTTGGTTTTATTCTATACTCGATGAGAGTTAAAAGAATTTCCGTTTATTTGCTCAAGAAGCGCAACAAGATATTGCGAGCTCCATGGATATTTCGATCACAACGTATCTTACAATGCGGACAGTTGAAAATCTTCCTTTCTTCTAGTTTGGAATCTATCTGTCTACACATTCTACAGGTTTTGCTGGGATAAGCTTCATTCACTATAATTACTCGGCACCAAGGATATTCTCTCGATTTCTGTAACAAGCGTTGCCGAAAACGATAATGAGACCACGTTGCCAATGCTCTCGCGGTTTCGGCTTTAAATTTTCTTTGACTGCGACAGATCATTAAGGAGCATTGAAATTTTGAAAGAAGGATAATAGAAAAGTTGGTGCAGAGAAATTTGGCGAGTTTTTCGTGCAAATCTCGAACGATGTGACGAATCTTGGCACTTGCTCTTGCACTAGCTTTTCGTATTTGCCATCTCTTCCCATGTTTTGCACCTCGCTGACTCCATTTGAATGTAAGCGGTCTAATGCATAAGCAAGGCGATAGATTCTAGCTACATCTCCTTTTCCTACTTGAAGCACCGTACCACGAAGGAGTCTACCTTTGAGTGTTCACCATGAGAAAGGGTATAGTAAGGGAGAAATAGATTCCATACAAATCCACAAAATACTATTTATAGATGTGGAGGAATCGAAAGCTAAGGGACAATATATAGAGGAGGAGTTGCAGCAGTCATTCAATGTCATGTCCTAAAAGGCACGTCTGCAATCTTTTTGTCCATTGAATACAGCTCTCTTATTAGGTCCAAATATCCTCTCCTCGTACTAGCCTATTTATTAGGCTTACTCGGGAGAAAGTTCGGTGGAATTCTTCACTTGTATGTTGTGCGTCGTCGCCTCATATTGGAGTAGGCTCTGAACCTAGAGAAGCTTCTTTGAGTAGGAAGGCCGACAGTGAAAGAGCAGTCCCGCACCCTCATGGAGAAATGCTTCAAAAGGCGCCATCGCACATGCTCGCGAGAATATTTTAATTTTTTGCTTGCTCGTGAGCATGTCTTCTTTTCCCGGGACCGCCAGAATGATCCCTCATTACAACACTGCTATTGTAGGCCGTCGACGAGACGTCTTTTCGGTAACAAATGCTTTCTACATGCTAGAAGTTTGCCGAGACGCGTTACGCGGAGGAGTGATGACGGACTACAGACTTAGTCTGCCGTTTGCTCCCCACTTATATGGATGTGGAAAAACCGCGCTGGTAAAAGAGTATCAGAATTTGTTGGACGCTGTGGGTGGGGATTGGGTTGCATCACAAAAGGCCCTTTCTGATCTTACGCCTGGATTTTTTTAAACAAGATGAAGCAGGGATGTTTCCTGTATGTGGACATGTCCAGGCTGACTGGCATAGAACCCAAAGAAAGAGATCTCAAATGGGCAGTGTGGTATTTAATCATCGAAGCTGCATGTAAGAAAATGGCTCTTCCAGTTCCAGATCCAGAAGAGGTTTATGAGGAGTTGCAGATGCTACCTACAGCTTTTATTGAGAAGATTCGAGCTATCCTAGGATTGACATCCGATCAATACCTTGTCGTTGGCTTTGATGAAGTCGGAGTTTTAGATTCAGTGCACGAATTCTTTGACGTTGATAATTTTCGTGGTCGTATTGGACCCTACGACAACTTCTTTGGTATTGTTCGTATATTGTGTGAGCTGCCTCATTTTTTACCATTATCGTTGGAAAGTGCGAAGGCTTGAACGTACGGAATTACTTAGGTAACGCACCAAAAATTCTTTTAAAGCTTGTACCGCTTTCCCCGTTAGACCAAGCAAGCATAGAAGAACATTTGGAGAAGAGCACTTTTAAGAATACACCTGTGTCAAGTGTTCTCTGTCACCGAGATTTTTCTATCAACGATTTATCAGAGTTGCTATTAAAATATACCGATGGTGTTCCTGGTTTAATCGTGGGAGCTGTCTCTGTACTTTTAAAGTATGTAGCTGCAACCCCTAACGTATCATTCACGAGGGATAGTATCGAGTCGATACTAAATGTTCCAACGAATGCTGAAAAATGTGTCGCTCCATATTATTTATCTCGTTTGGAAGGGCTTAGTGACGAGCGCAAAGTTACAATGAAAAAGCTTATTCTGTCCCATTTGTATTGTATACAGTTTGGATTGAGAAATTCTCTAACTGATTCTGGCCAAGATAGTGCTTATGTCTTTGATTTGCTAACAGACTTTGGTTTGTATCGTCGCGAATATTCAAAGCCGGGGGAACGAGAAATGTGTCAAGTATCGATTCCAAAGTTACTGGCCTGTTTCTTGGAAACACAGTTGGAAACCGATACATTATCAGCCTTACTTTTTCGTACATTTCGTGCCCAATCTGTTCATTTCCTTCATGAATCCCGTTGCCGAGTTCTGGAAGGTTTTGTTGCTACCAAGTTTTACTTGTGTTTGGCGTTGCGTCGCTGTGAAAATTCGTTATTGTCCACGCTTTCTTAGTTGTCTCTAGTATGGAGTAGAATGAACTTGGAGTTTCCGACAGATTCAGCTGCATTTCATGTTATGCCGTCTATACATTTTTAGGAAGCATCTGACGAACAAGAAGGGCCAAGTGGGAAACGAACAACATTTGGTCCCAATGAATGGGAACGAATCGTTGCCGAAGAATTGCCCTACAATAAGATTTACATTCCCATGCACGCCACTTCGAATGGACCAGATATTCTATTCAAGTTACGTGAGCATACTAATAATGAAACCTTGTTGGTATTGCTTGTAAAGGTCGTTGGAGCTCTAGAGGCTTAGGATGGGATGATATCTTGGATGAAATTGAAAAATTTTTGATTCCAGTTTCCGAACAAGTTTTGAGCAAAAATCAAAATATTCACTGTATGCTAATTATTTTAAGTACCAAGTTAGCATACAATGTTGCTGCAGAGTTGAATCAATCGAGTCGTTGCTACACTCCTGGAAACAAGCTCCCTCAAGGCATTGATGTTCCGGAAAGATGTGAACTGTTCATTCTTTGTGCAGAAGATGTTGAAAACTTTATTGGCAAAAGTATATTGTCAGGTTTAAGAGAGGCCTTTACGTTGACAGATAATCCAAGTTTGAAGGTTATTGAGAATCCCGTCCTGAAAGACATGGTGTTGTCTTTGGACCAAATGAGTCTGAAAAGGTTGTCGTGAGTTGGAATTTATTGTTAGTTGTTATTGGATAGTTTTATGATATGATATAAAAGATTCGTAGAAGATGTTATGCTATCGAACGAATTGAGAAGGATTTGTTGACTAGCATTGAATAACAGCCATGGTAACATCTATTCCAGGCTGCGCACCACTCCTTGTATTTATCTCTTCCACTGTCTGACTCTAGGAGCTGTCGACTTTATTGGAAATACATAAGTTTAGTTCTTTTTAAATACGTGGTGTCACTGGAATCACTTTCATTGTCAATCACATACAGGTGTCTTCATAGACTCCCAAGTGAATTCGAGTCACCTAGAGCAAAGTTCACATAACCCAACATGTCTTTACTAACTGTCTCAAGCACTTGAGCGAGTTTAGGGTCCATTCATTCTTAATAAAAGCTATCAGTAGATGAAGTTTCGTAGCGTTGAAGAATTGCTGAACGGATGTGGGACTACAGTTATAGATCAAAGGAGGTAAAATATTACCTCGAACAAAACGACTCGAATTTTCTGTTTCGTCCGTTTTCATCCAATTATGTCTCAGTTTTACAAGGGTTGAAAGGAATATAAATTTGCACGGTGATTTTCCGTTCATACATATATTGCTTGATAATGAATTGCAAGTCACCTGAAAATAATATTGGCTGGTTAAACAACTATTTCTGAGACTTCAGGCAATTAAAAACTAGCCAAAAGAAACGGAATCCTCTTTGTTTTGCTCTACTGTCTGAATTCAAAGGCTTTTACTCATTTACCACTTCGTAGACAATCTTCGCAATTGTGTCCGTTTTTTCCTATATCGCCTTTATTTATGACTGCTAAGAGACATTATCTATTATGCTTGTACTTTGCGAGGGGTTGTTTCAACGTATAGAGTCATATAGGAATAAGGTGCAAATCTAGAAGAAGTTTGGACAACAATTTTTCATATCTATCAGTATTGCTCTCCAGCTTTCTAGAGGCGATAATGCAAACAAAAAAGAAAAGGCTCTGAAGACTCAGACTTTTCGTTTTCAAGAGGTTAGGATTGACGCCTTTCTACCTTTCATTCACCTTGGTTTTCGGAAAACAAAACCATGTCTGGCTACTTTTGCGCGGATGTGCATCCAAGGTATTCCACTGCATGGAGTGAGGTTTATTCGCGCAAGTCAGCTATCGGCTGCTTTACAAGTCACGAGTAACAAGCTTATAGCACTAGTGTGCTACGCTGCTCCACCAGCCACGGGTTCCGTACAGACCTAGCAAAGTACGAAATCCAGGTCAGGTGCTATCCAATCTTTTCCTTTCTATCAAACCGTGATACTCGCGTCCTACTGAATAAGTAACTAAAACCTGTCCTCAGTCATACTAAAACTTTGCTGTGTCATATGCGAGCAACAACTAGGAGCTCCCGAGTCATTCCGTTGCATATGTCACGTGACATCCTAAAGTATTAATGCCAGTGAGTACAAATTCTAATTCTCTATCCAAAATACAGCCAGAACCAAACTCTGCATCGAAACATGTATAGTACTCGTCGGGATTTTTTCCTTTGCTAAGCCTGGGACGAGTCAGTAGCTGTTGGCTTGAATGCCTGCCTCTTCCCTTTCTCCGCTTGTGCAGAATTGCTCCGCGTGTAATTCTCTATAAAAGTAACAAATGGAGTGTTTGAATGTACCTCTAGAGCTTGGTTTCATTATCACGTTTTGATAATAACTAACAACTTTCAAAACATGAAAAAAAGCTTTCCACTTGCCTCTCTGGTCACCCAAAGCAATAGTGAATAGCACTGAGCGCACACCAAGAGTGCTTTAAAAAGCTACGAAAGACCAAGCTATTGTCCTCTTTGCACAAGCTGTAAACTGAGGTTTCGGAAGACGTCGTCAGTTTGGCGCTGAACAGCATTCAAATGGCAAAAATTATAAAAGCGATACATTTTTTGCACAATCCCAAAACAACACACTTCCTTGACAACTGCAAACCTTCAGAAAGAAAATAAAAGCCTACAATTAAAATATGCTCATGACCAACACTTGTTTAAAAAAGAAAAGGAATTTTTCAACTTTTCAACACAAGGAAAAAGATAATAGAGACTGTCAAACGATCCTTGCATCTCTGTAGGGGAGTTGCAAAACCCCCACTTGCATCTTATTCTTTGACGTGGAAGGGTTGAAAAAGAACCCAAACATACTTTGATATGTTTGCGGAATTATCCCTCGTCACAGATAGCATAGGGAGTTCCTTAATCGAGGGCTTTTGCAATTTGGTGACAGTTTCCTCATTTCAAAACTCTGGCTCTAAGGACCTTCTTGATTCGCGGAACCTTTTCTTCTTCAATCATCTACAAACACTCGTTATAGGTCCAACGAGAACACACTATCCAATTTCGCAGCTTAAGTTGCTCCTCCTTTGTAGGGTACAGGAGAATCTTTATGCTTTTTTCCGCTGGGGGCTTTTCATTCTCGTTATTCCTCTTCCTCTTCTTCTCATTGGGAAGCGATAATAGATGTAGAGAGTGTTGTTTTTCTGCAATTTTCTGTTGTACAATATCCATGGATGCTTGGCGAGAAAGATGATGGAGACAGTGAGGAATTCATCAAGATACTTGTCTGAACAAACATGGATACAGAAAACCATGAGTTGCTCATCAAAGTTTTAACAGATTTGGAGACACTCTCCTTTTCTTTTGGCAACCACAAAAGCTCGGATATCTCCTTTGTCATTAAGTTCCAGAAAGGGCTGTTGTCACCTTCATTTGTAGGTGATACATGAGACACTACTTCTGCTGTAGAAACTACTTGTACCTGATTTTCTGCCATAGTAAAATAATTCAAAATACTTCATTCCAAAGATGAGAAGATGCGTATTTAAAGACTAGATCAGGCGCCAAAATGTGCATTTTTCATCGCAATGGTAATGTATATAAATAGCTGCCACGATCAAAAATATTTCGTTTTCCACGAAGCACTTGCGAAATTTTTCGCAAATAGTAGTTGGATTGGTTGGAAGCAGCCTTAAAGTAATCATGACAAGAATAGCATAGTAAGAAGATAAATACGGGAACAATGGAGGGTCTGCTTATCTTAGTAACGAATACTATCTATAGTTGTGGGATGAATCCAGAACTAGGTGACATTAGAGTGGTCGCAACAACTGCAGCCATTCTGTGTCATTTTTCAAAAGGCACGTCTGAATTCCTTTTCTCTCCTTCAGACAGTTCCACTAGGAACAAAGTGAACACATAGAATCTTTTGTAGGGATGGCAGTGCAACTTGTATGACAAGGATTGGGGTGATAGTTGCGCCAATAATAATATGGAACGTGCGAAACACAATTGTCTTATTCGAGTCATTTAGTTGCACAAGTCATGTGACATATTGAAGGTTCAATGCCAATGAGAACAGGCTCTAGTTCTCCATATGGAGCAAGAACCAAGCTCTATACCAGGATATCGATATTCCTAGAGTTTGGAATTCGCACTCTACTAGGTTCGTAAATAGCCGAAGTCACCGATTCTGCAACGAACCAGTGGTTGTTTGCGCTGAATCTGCATCTCTCTCGGAGGACGTTGAACAAAAGCTCCATATGGGGCGTTTTCATGGCGGTGCCTTACAAATTGTGACCAGAATAAAAGTATTGTTCATTCGATAGAAACATTTCTGGCTTGCGAAGATTTTCCAGTTGTTCCAAATGTCTTTCTTGTATGAACGACGTAAAGTTCATCCGGTTTGTTTGCACTAGTATCGAGATGATTACTTTCCATGTTATCCT
Organism: Galdieria yellowstonensis; assembly: GCA_026122205.1. Classification (NCBI taxonomy): domain Eukaryota; phylum Rhodophyta; class Bangiophyceae; order Galdieriales; family Galdieriaceae; genus Galdieria; species Galdieria yellowstonensis. The sequence continues at coordinate 29,940 of JANCYU010000066.1, forward strand.
TCACACTATTAGTTTCATTCCATTGTCCCTATTGAGAAGATAAGAAGTGAACATATTCCACACAAATGTCGCTTGCCTCTTCACACTCCACGTCAGATTCTTCGCTTTTACTAGAGTGTTCTTGTTGTTCCGTCATATCAAGCTCGTTCGTTGTATCCTTAGTATCGTATTTACAATGTTTTTCAAGCGCCATTCGTTTTGCTTTCCTTCGAAGCTCCTTTCGCATAAGCAAATGAGAAAAACTTGGCAAAGTTCTTTTCGGTTGATTTACTACAACAAGCTCATCTTCAGAAGATTCGGAATCACTATCCTGTAGTACTAGACAACGCTGACCATCTAGCAAAGGCCGTCGGCTAAATCTATTTGTGCAAAGAGACCATTACCTCGCAGTTGAAAACCAGAGCGGCCCAGACCGGCAACGCTTCCAAGTTTCTTAATGTTAAAGTTATCAGCAATTTGGCTTAGCTTTGCAATGGCTTGTTCCTTCGTATACCTGTTTTCCAATTAAGCTAGGGGATAAGAGCATAGCTGTGCTAGTACTCACTTGTAAGGCACTTCCAAATCATCAACGGATACCTGTGCGCTTTCTCTTAAGACTTGTCGACTATCACGAATCAGCTGGTCTATATCTTCTTCCGGTATACTGTCGCCTTCAGACGAAGAAGAAAGTTGTGACAAGTCTTTCAAGTCGTCTGCTTCGTCTTGCATTTTTTTTCCCTACCGCCAATTTTTTGGCGCCAAATTTCTTGCTCAATATTCAAGCTGTTGTTGTCGTCCGAAAACTAGCAACATATTGAGTTTTATTGGAACAAATTTTCTTACAATCCATTGGACAAAAGCTCTTTCACTAGCTGGTTAGTCAAAACAGGATCTGCCTTTCCACCAGTGCTCTTCATCACTTGACCCACAAAGAAACCCAAAAGCTTCGTTTTCCCACTTTTGTACATTTCCACTTCCTTTGGATACGAGACAATAGTATCTTTAATCAGCTGCTCCAACTTGTCTTTATCCGTTAGCTGTTGCAAACCACGTTCTTCTACAATGCTTTTTACTGAGCTACCTTTTTCCATAAGGATGGGAAGGATATCTTTCGCAATTCTACCACTGATTGTCTTATTTTCAATGAGGGAGATTAGTTCAGCCAAATTTTCGGAGTTCAACTTGGTCTCTGAAATATCTATTCTTCTCTGATTGAGATATTTCATGATATCGCTCATTATCCAATTTACCACCAATTTCGGAGCCACTATATGAATTCAGAGCTTTGAACAAAAGAACTTTGAAGAACAGTTGATACCAACCTCCACGACGAACAGTTGCTTCGAATAACTTTGCAATGGAAAGTTCGTTTGCAATATTGTTTGCATCATACAAGGATAAGCCCAATTCTTCCACGTATCGTTTGCGCTTTTCAGCAGGAAGTTCTTCCATACTCCTACGAATAGCATCCACTTGATGCTGTTCAAGTTGAATGGGAGGAATATCTGGTTCCGGAAAATAACGATAGTCCGACGCCACTTCCTTTACTCGCATAGTCATAGTGCTTTGGGACTTCTCATTCCAAAGCCTCGTTTCCTATTTCCAACATGCCGTCATTCTAATACTTGACGTATATGTAACCGACTTACTTGAATAGGTTTTTGACCTTGCAACAACAAAGTTCCTTGTCTTATAATTTCAAAATCGACTGCACGACTCACGAAATGAAACGAATTGATATTCTTCAACTCTACTTTGGTTCCCAGTTGTTTCTCTCCTCTTCGACGCAATGAAATGTTGACGTCCAATCGCATTGTTCCTTCTTCCATATTACAATCACTTACACCGATGTATCTCATTATTCTTCTCAATTCTTCACCATATTCTGCCGCTTCAGAAGGACTGGTTATATCAGGTTCCGATACAATTTCAATCAAAGGGATTCCAGCTCTATTATAATCAATAAAAGTATGAGTTGAACCAGTCAAACTAGACGCGCCTTGGTGCAGCATCTTTCCCGAATCTTCTTCCATATGAACTCTATGAATACGAATATTTCTTCCTGAAGGCAGTGTTATATAACCCTTTTTCCCCAGTGGTCGATCGTTTTGCGATATTTGATAGTTTTTGGGTGTGTCTGGATAGAAATAATTCTTTCTGTCCATTTTCGTTTTTAAAGCAATCTCACAGTTCAAGGCAACCGCTGCTCTGGTAGCTAGTTGCACCACTTCTTGGTTCAACAATGGCAAAGTTCCCGGAAACCCCAAGCATATAGGACAGACGTTCGTGTTGGGTTTGGCTCCAAAACTGGTTGGACAAGCACAAAACGTTTTGCTTTTCGTAGCCAACTGCACGTGCACTTCTATTCCTATGACTGCCTCATAGTGTTTTAGAACATCTTCTTTGGTACGAGTTGTGCTAGGGGCGCAAGAACAGTGCAAATATTTATGTTTCCTTGGATACAACTTTTCCTTGGCTTGACGACACAATACAATTCTCTGTTTGTTTGTTACATAATAGGGAATTACTTTGCAGCATGGAGAAGTGAATACGACTTGCAGAAAACCAATTCTCATCGGACTTCAAAGCGCCAAGGAGGCTCATCGCTTCCCCTCCCCACGTGGCCGAAGCATTTTTCTTTGCTTGTCCTCTCCACAACTCGTCCAATACCACAGCAAATCCATCGCACTTGTCAAATGCGTACTGCCAAAAATGACTTGATCAAATTCATCGGGAAAAAATTCCTTGACAAAGTTCTCCGCAGAAGCAATTTCAGAAAAGACAATTCCACCAAGGACAAACACGACGAGCGTCTTTTTCGTCATTCCTGAACTACCAAAAGGTTTCGCTCGCAGTCTTTGCAAACCGCTCAATAACCGCTCACCCAAGTAGGGAGGTGGAATATATTCTAGTTTCAAACCAAAGCTCTCTTCTTCTCGAATTTCTTTCAATTTACCCACCACGTGGACCAAACTAGGCATTCGAAACTCGGGAAACTGAGATATCATTCTACGGAACAATAAAGACATGGTTTCTCCTTCTTCATGCCAAAAAGTATCGATAATGTCTCTTTGCAAGGAAAGATTGGAAAGTAGTCGTTTTGTCCAATCGCGTGAAAAACTTGCTTCGATAACATCACTTCCATCGTTACCGTTGACCACGGATGAAAATGAAATGTTGTTCGACGACCACAAAGAGAAAGGTTTCCATTCTTCTTCTCTTTCCTTCCAAAATAATAGACGTTGCAACCACTCTTCCTCCTCCTCATCAATGAAATGAACCAAAGTATCTATCAAAACATCTTCTTCGTTGGATTCGAATTTGCGAAAAGTCGGTGTCACGTATACCCAAGTAATCAACAATATAATGGAATAAAATACTTCTAAAGATGGAATACTGGAACTTTTTATCAAATTTTGAATTCCATCCAATACAGAAAGTAACAGATTGGAAGATGAGTCGTACCAAGTAGCATTCGTCTTTCTTTCCGACTGCAGAATATCCTTCATGACTTGGCTCAGTGGGTTCCATACTTTTGCCAAAGATGACGATTCCAATTGAGAATGTGCAATCGTTGCAATCTCGAAAACAAGCGGATAAACTTCCGACAAGGGCTTATCCTCCTCACCTTTCTCTTGTTTCATATGCTGCAACAATTGTTCCAAGGAATAATCATCAAAGCAACGACCAGGCTCCTTCTTTGCGCTCTCTTGTAAAATATTTATCAACAACTCTCGAATAATGGAAATACTTTGTTCTGCAATATCCACAGAAATAAGAGACATTAGTAGACTTTTTGCTAAATGACTGTCTTCTCGATCCAGTCTACATTCCTCTATCAGTCCTTGACCACTTTCACCATATTTACAAAATTGGTAGATTCGATCCCAGCCTTCTTCTTCCTCTTGTCTATTCTCACTCCTGTCTTTCTTCGAAGCCAATTGCTCGCCCAACTTCCATAGCTGTGTAGCATAAGAACGACTAAATGGAGAAACAACGTCCCAACAACGATGTGGATAATAAGAAAACATGCGCTCCAAAAGAGACTCCTTTGTATAAAAACTGGAAGATAAAATGACACTTCTGTCTACTACCAACAGATAGGAATCTGTTTCTTCCAAGTTTTCTATCCATTCCTTCATTTCCTCATTTGCACGAGTAGCACATCTCTGAAATTGTTCCACAACCAACTTGGAAAGAGAACCCGAACAAAATGTTTTCATAGGTCTCAGATGAGAACAACAATAGAACGAAGCGATATTTCGTGCAACGGAAGCTAAAATACTTCTCAAAGGTTCTGATAGTTGAGATATTCCTTCCACTTGTGAACTTTCATTATCCATCAAAAGCTTGCCTTGATCGGTCTCACTGGAAGCTGTAATAAATAGATTATCCAGTGGACAAGCCATTCCTAGAAAGGGAGCATAGGATATATCAACTTGACTCGTACGATAATAAACTTTCAGTTCGTTTGCTGTTCGTTCAAAAGGCTCTTGATCTAGATTTGGTAGAATACCTAAATCTGAAGCGGAGTTTTCCTCCAAGAGTACTTGTTCGTAAGATATAGCGTCCTCTTTCGTCCAGTTGGTCAACAATACAAGGCTTTCTACCGTTTGTAAAGTATTCTTGATACGTTCAATCAGTTGAATCGTTCCAGGCCTTTCTTCACAAATCATAACAACGGCTTTGGAACACTGCAAAGGACTAGGGAAAGCTGTCCCATCGTTTTCCCCAGAGTGGAGAAGAAAAACTCCAGTAGCTGAAACGGGAGCTGAAAGTAATTCTTCTAAAGTTATAAAAGTAGAAAGTGTTTCTCCTGCTTTTTGATCGAGAAACAGAGTGGAAGAATAAAACAATGGAAAATACAAACTTCGTATGCAGTCTTGGATCCTTTTGCTGGCGATGGACATTTCCATGAAGCAATTCTTCCAAGCAACAAACACGTTTTATTCTTAAGCAGCCAAAGTATCCAAAGTACAGAAAGCTTCCTTTGGACCAACTTCAGCACCAAATAGTTTCTTCAAGCTTCTTTTGGCATTTCTTATTTGATAACGAACATGTTCTCGCGTAGATTTCCCAAATATGATATCCAACTCTTCCAAAGTATATCCTTTGGTCTCGGGAACAAAGAAGAATATCCAAACTTCTCCCACAACACACCACGCTGCATACCAACCAAATGCTCCTTGTGGAGTAAACCTTTTCACCATATCAGGCCATGAAAAAGATAAAATGAAGCTAAAGAACCAAGTAGTTGCGGTGGCAAAGCTCATTCCCCAAGTACGAATATAAAGGGGAAATACTTCACTAGAATAAGTAAATGGAACAGGTCCTTCTCCTGGAGAATAAACAATCATAAACAGATAAATACCAGCAGCAACCAATCCCAAACGAGTATGACTAGACGAAGCCCAAAAGGAAAAGCCAGAAAATAATAAAAAGATGCTCATGAGTGGGAATGTCCATAGCAACAAAGGACGTCTGCCCCATCGGTCGATCGTTGGAATGGCTGGAAGAGCAAATAAAAAGTTTAATATTCCTGCACCAAGACTTGCCAATATAGCATCTTTTGTAGAGACTCCCGTTTGTGTAAAGATAACACTCGAATAATACATAATGACATTCACACCGCAGAATTGTTGCATAAACATTACAATCCACGCAGCTAATGCAGCACGTCGATTGCGAGGAACCGTAAATAATTCTAAAGGATTCACAGGACCTGCTTTCCTCTCTTCTTCCACACTCTCTTCAATAATGAAAAAGTCTCGTGCAGCTTGGACTGGCAAATTCCTCAATCTCTTCAACGACTCGAATGCTTGACGATATTTCTTCTTCTTAATCAACCAACGAGGCGACTCTGGAGAAAAGACTACCATAATCATCACAATAATTGGAGCTACCACGGTGGATCCCAACATAAGTCTCCAATTCAAAGGATAATGCACGTCCATAAACGCAACATCCATAATGTATCCAATCATAATTCCAAAGGCTGTAAATGTTTGCCACCACATAACTAGACCGCCTCGAATACTGGGAGGAGTTCCTTCAGCACTGTAGACAGGTCCCGTAGCTGCATTGATTCCAATAGCCATTCCAAGAACAATGCGACCACCCAACAACATCTGCCAAGAAGGAGATAATGCTTCCCATATAGAGGCAGCAGCTGATAAGAAGCAAGCAACAAATATGGCTCCTCGACGACCAAGATATTCATTCAAGGGAACAGAACTATAAAAAGAAGTATAAGTGTATTGTACAAGGACAAAGAGTCTTAAATACTCACGCCCAAGATGCGACACAAGCACAAATAAGAAAAGGAATAGCGTTCAGTAGTCCCTGAATATTCAAACGATTCTCGATACCAAACTCTTTATGGAAATATATCTGAGCTCCATTAATGACGGTTTCATCCATGCCCTGAGCTATAGCAGCCATTGCAGACACAGCACAAAGGTAGTACACTGAGAAGGGTTGCATCCATCTATTATGAGATTCTTTTTTAAGAATAGCTCTCTCTTCATCTGTCAAGTCATCATCGTTGTTAAAGTCCCTTTGTCTGTAGAGAGAAGCACCCCTATATAGTATGTCTCTATAAGTTTCCATTCCAGGTAAATTCTCAACCCATGCTGAAGAGTATTTGTTCTCTTTGACTTCAAAACTAACTTGCAAGTCTTCTTCCATTTCTTCAACCAAACAAACAGTTTTTCCTTGAAATTGCTGTTGGAACGATTTCTTTTATAGATATTCAACTTCGGCCGATCATTCCAGTAGACAAAAGGAATCTCGTCCAATCATATCGCTTTCCAAGCGACTGTCCCTCAATTGTTTGCCTCGGAGAAAGGATTGAAAAAATCCGACGTCGCTTCGCGATTTCTCTCAAACAGTCTAGAAGATATCAGTTGTGCGGTAAATGGACATAACAACTATGTGTTTGTGTGTGTTTGTGTGTGTGTATATTATCTTTATCCAAAGAATTATAATATATTCTGTAACATATCAATGTTCATTATCTATTTCCTTCCATGAAAATAATAAAAACTTGGTGGAGTACCATGTCTTGGAGATTGTGCTGGACCAGCAACCACTACTTGGGCAGACCGTGTTACACTAGAAAAGGATACTGCCAACACCCCAAAGTATGTTCTATTTTATTTTCACGTCGTTGTTTTACTCCAGTGAGAAGAAGAACACAAAAGCTTCGTTGGAGTGCTCTTGCTGTGGACTTGTCGTTGCCTAGAGTGCACAACCCTCAAGAGGAATATAGTTGGATACAGCGTTCGATAAGGCTTTGGCTGGATGAAGAGTGGCAACCGCAGTCTGTTCACGAAAAGATAGGCGAGGAAGCAGCAAAACTCTATTTGAAACTACGAGAACAAGGTGAAGACCACCTGGGAAGTCTTGTACTTGGTTTGAGTTTAGAACTTGAAAAGGTCGATTTTCAAGATGCCTTTGTAGACTCGTTTACAGTTGCTAACAAAGTTGCAGAACTTTTAATGGAAAAGCTGGTAGAGTGTAGTGACGAGAATAGTAGTACTAGTGAAACAAGGACGGACCCAACACCTACGGCTGAAGACTTTGAACTGGTTTGTAAAGCCAAGAGTTCAGGATTTGAAAGATATCAGTTTCTTTCTAAAATACTAGAAGAGAGTCTGTCGGATAGTACCGTTCATGCTGCCGTTTTGATATGTTTAGGCTATCAGTGGGAAGCAGGGGAATGGCGCCCAAAGACGGTAGATAAGCAAACTTTGTGTTGTTTTGAAGACAACTGTCGCAACTTTGATGTTCTTCATAACGATTATGTATTGGCTTTTCTTGAGAGACAGTTGCCAGAAGAGGAGGATAAGAGAAAGGACTTGGATGAGTTTATTAACCAGTTGGCAGGTAAGAATGGAGTCTTGGAACGTTTTGTTTATCTCTTACAATATTTTAGGTGACTTTTATGCTGAACAGTGTAGAAGAGTAGGAAACAAGGGTTTCCTTAGTAGAGCGATGATAGTAAAATGGCTTTATTGTGTTGGGCAATGGATGGCTTAGATAAAATCGAGTGACTTAATATTATATTTATATTTACTATTAGAGCAGCAAGTTGAGGGTAACATAGCGATAGATAAGACCATAAAGGGTCGCCTTGAAATAGTCTCGAGGACAATTTACTCTACAGATACTTTATCGATATATATATATTCTCCAAATCAACGATAGTTTCCTTCCGTAAATACAAACTAAGAATGTCGGGAAGGTTCCTTGAAAGCATTTTTTGCAGCTTGGATAACCTTCTTATTCCTTTTGGCTTCCCATGAAAAGCCATTCCATCCTACACGAGGAAGATTGGAGCCACGAAGACGTGTACCAACACCTCCTCCTTTCTTCAAGTTATTGGAATAAGAAGATGAAGAAGCCTCGTTTGTTGTTTTCCGACTGGACAAGGCTGGAAAACTCTCTTCCATATTGTCATTGTTATTATTATTGTTGCTGTTGTTGTTCTGAGATATCGTTGAATGAGAGGAAACTTGTGATTTCATGCCTCCAACACTAGCAGTATCTCTTTTGTTCCAAACTCCTTGAACACCAACACCGCCTACAGCAGGAGCACCTTTTGAAGTGCTCTGTTTGCTATCTTCTGATAATGGAGGATATGCAACTTCAAAGTCTTGTTGAGGTCTGCTACTACTACTACTGGTCCTAGCAACTACTTGACTCAGTTGCTTCCATTTTCCAGACGCATAGTTGTGATTGAAACCTTGAATAGATGACGATGTCCCTTGCGAAGTAGGATCATCGTTGTGTAGCGATGGAAATTCTGTCACATTATTATTATTATTATTATTATTGTGGTTCTCGTGGTTGCTTTCTTCCAAGTCCGATGTTCTCCTCCTCCTCTGGTTATTTGTATTCCATTGACGATCGATCACTTGCTGATTGGCTGTGATCCACTGTCTCGATGCCAACATGGTATGACTGCAAGCAGCTTGTTCCAATTCTTTTTGCAACGGTTTGTCTCCCAGTAAAGAAATAAGTTCCGGCAATACTCGTTTTGCGTGCAGCAACCCTAAAATATCGATAGCTTTGGAAATATAATCGACAGGTTCCATTTGTCTTGCTCGCAACTTCTTTGAAATATCAATAAACTCCGAATAGCTACTATCGTCCGTCAATATTTCGTGCAAAGTATTCAACAATGCTTCGTTTCTACGATTGTATTCTTCTTGTGAACTTGGTGACCGAGGTACAATAAAAGTATTGCTGGGTTGCATGGCAGAAGAAAAGGTATCATTATTCGTACCATCATCGTCATCACTATTGTTATTATTATTATTATTAAGACTGTTGTAGTTATTCCACGAATTCCTTGCAAGATCTTGTTGTTCTTGCCTATTCAAACGAGACATGGAATTGCCTCCAGGATTATTCATTGTAGCGGAGCCAATAACCGTCGAACCTTCTCCTGTAAACAATATTCTTGCCCCACGAAACTCTCTTCTTTGTCGTTCTCTCTCTTCTCTTGAAGGCGCATTCGTATATAAACTGGAAGGCTGAATAGTCACCGTTCTAGCTCTCCTCGAATGATTCGATGGCGTATGTTCTCTTTGTCTATGAAGTTGCAATTCGAATTCCGTTGCAAACACTAAACCACGACAGTTTTCTTGTAAACAAGGAAAATGTTCGTCTTTAAAGTGTTGTTCCAAAGAACGATAGTCTCGATAATACTCATAAAAACGACCATTTCTTTCACAAATAGGACAAGTTTCATGTCTTTGGGTCAAATGCTCAAACAGCTGATCGTCATCGTACAGATTTTTCTTACAAAATAGACAACAAGGATGAACTTCTCGAATATGAGCGTCTAAAGACTTTTTGGTGTCATAAACTATTTGCTCCACAAAATATGCTTTGCGATAAAACATACAAATATTGCAGAGTCTTCCTCCGTGCTGCACTTGGACGTGGGTATGAAGCGCCTTCACACTTGGTACCGTCTCACGACAAATGGAACAAGCTGGCTTCAACAAACTTCGATACTTTTCAGCCACTGCCTCCTCATCAAAGAACATATTGGTCCTTTTTTCCATAAATAACGACGTAAAGTCTAACTGGTCTACCACACGACGCTTCACTCCTTGGTCGCCAGGGATGAGAGAAAGTACTTTGGATAATTGCATAACAACAACTTTGTCCAAAGTTTGTTTGCAAACACAACAACGATAGTCGCTATATAAAAAACGAAGTCTGTGGCTACAGTCTGCACAAACTTGATAGTGGTTGCAAGAACCTATAGAAACAAACACGAGAGCATCGGCACATATAACACACACTGTACTGTCTGTAACATTCTTGGTGCTGTTTACTTGAGTATTTGGCTCAGTTTTCACTTTAGGTTTCCACATAAGAGACAAAGGACGATCAAAATGGCGCTCCAAAACCACAAAGAGAACCAATCCACAATTATTTGGTCGTCTCTCGTGGAGGAAAGAAATGGCAAGTCTCGTTTGCTGTATCGTTCCGAGGTTGAAAGCTAACTTTTTGTCTAGGTAAAAAATAAAAAAGCGTCCAAGACTTATGCGTTGGTATACAGACCTCGTGATGACCCCTTATATGGAAACCCCGATGTCTCTCCATACGTACTTATGCGAGTTTCCAAGCAGAAAAAGGAGAGAAAACAACTACATCTGGAGGAACAAGACCCCTGGGATTACAGGCTGAATAATCACAACGCCGTAAATACAAAAACAGAAGAATGGCAATATGACCAAAGAGACTTTTTACTTGGTGAATACAACTTGGATTTGAAGAGTTATGACTATACGCAACACTTGAAAGAAGTAAATCCAGTTGAAGAAAACTTTCCACAAGATGAATTGGAGAAACACGTGAGCAGCCCAATTTTTGAAATCATTCAGCAAGTAAAGACGAGAACAGGACAATATATTGGAGTGGATATGGCTGCGAGAGAATGGGAGGCTAGAAAACAACTCGAAAGGGACCGCCAACAAAATGAAGACTTGGACAAAGTTTTGGAGTTACTTGAAGCTGGGTCGGAAGAAGAAGAAGAAGAAGAGACAGAGGAAAAGGATTCAATTGACGAAGAATTACAAGATGACTTTGTTTTAATCGCAAATGGAGAACAACTGCCCGAAAAAGGTGACCTACAAACAGAAACCGAGAAAAGTAAATATGAAGAACCAAAATTGAGTTACAAAGTTATGAATCAGTTGACAACAGAACAGAAACAATTGCTGGAAAAGAAATTCGAACATTTCTATGCTTCACTTTACGACTCTGAAGAGGATCACATGGAAGATTCCAGTGAAGCTCCGGAATCATTCGATATAGAAAGTTCCCTCCAGTTTACAAAAGAAAGGATAGAAAAGCTCACAAAAGATTTAGCTGGTTGCTCACTTGATGCTGATTCCAACAGTGACAAAGAGAAAGCAAAAAATTATGAAGAGGATGAGGAATATTCTTCGGAAGATGATATCTTGGATAGTGATTCGTTGTATAGTGACTCTCTGGAGGAAACCGAATCTATCTTGAATTCTGAAAATACAACAGCAAATGCATCAACCACGACAAATACGCCTCACTTGATTGGCGACGACTTTCGTAGAGCGCGTAAAACAAATCAAAGTTCGTCGACAACGAATATACAACAACGGGACAAATCAAGCATTCCTGTGGAGCCAGTAAACGTGTACAGAAACAAAAATGAAACTCGAGAGGAGAAGAAGATGAGGAAAAAGGCAGTAAAAGAATGGAAAGCTTTCCGACGGGCTGAAAAGAGTGACTGGAAGAAACTATTTCGTCAGGAACGGCAAAGGCAAGCCAAGCAAATCGCTCGTTCCGGGACAGGAAGAGTATTTCTAGAAACAGTGAATGGATAAGTATAGGTGTGTAACCTTATACTATACGGCTAGGTCGTTTCTTCTTAATCCAAAAATTTCAACATCCCGGTCTCTAATAATAAAATAATTGCACCAAATACGAACCCAAAAGTTATGGAAGTCCAACCTGAAATACTGGTTGGAATACTAACATAGATTGCTGCAACTAAAAGTGCTTTTCACCTAGTCAACTCCAACTGGGTACGGAAACAGTCAAATACCTGGTATGCTTACAAGGACAAAGGCATCAAACGCTCCAAATATCAAAGCAAAAACTGGTATACAAACACTCCATACGGACTTTTTGCCATAACAGACATAGATGGCAGCAACAAAAAAGCTCAAAGACACCATGGAAATGGTGTATATCACAATATTGTACCAAATATCTTGAAACGAGTTATAAAAGCACTAGATATTCTAACCTTACCTTTAAGAGTATAAAAACTCTTGAACGCATAACTCGTCATGATAAAGTTCCTAAGCAGAACTACTTGGCAAGTTTGGCGCCATTTTGGTGTGGGCGCACATTGCGCTTTTTTTCCCGCCTAAAAGGAAATGTTGTCATTTTATTTATTTGGGATTTGGGTGGACGATGAACAAGGGCGTGGACCCAAGTGCCACCGTGCTAGATATCATGAAGGAACAGATGGTTCAAGTATGCAAGGAGTTTTTATTTTCAAAACCGAAAACTTGGCGTCATTTTGGCTTGCAGCTTGTGTTCTTTCTTTCAGGGTTGACTTTTATCTTTGCGTTATTTTTGATGACGTGGAGTATCTTGTTCCGTCTTCGAATGAGGAAAACCAAAGGAAAGAGAAGAGAATATCCTGCTTTAGAAAAGGGCGCTTATGATGTAGTTATTGTTGGAGTAAGCGAGTGGGGTATAAGTCTGTTTGTATTGTTATTTATTGTTTAGGCCGGACCGGCTGGCTCTACTTGTGCCTACTATTTGGCAAAAGCTGGTAGGAATGTCTTGTTGCTGGAGAAGAAAAAGTTCCCAAGAGATAAGGTAACCTAGTAGCACTGTCACGGGAGGTTATTTTCTGACTATAATCCTAGTTTTGCGGCGATGCAGTCTGTACGCAGGCACTTGATATTATGGACGATATGATTGCAGCTCCGTCAGAAGGTGCTCCTGCAGAAGGAGAATCTGTTTTGGACTGTATTATGCGCGAGGGCAAAGGTCATCCTGCTTCAAACGGGGGTCTCGTATCTCCTTCCGGATTTTCTTATATAGGGTCTTCGGCAGAGAACCTTGTGCCTGAAAATGCTGATAAGAATGTGAAGAGATTAGATAGAGCACCTGTCATTGCTATTAAACGCATTCATATGGACGAGAAACTAGCAAAAGCTGCGGAATACGCCGGAGCTCACCTTGTTGAAGAACGTTCTGTAGAAAATGCAGTTTTTGACAATGTCAAAAAAGTATGGAGGGTGAATACAGTAAAGGAAGATGGATCGAAAGAGGAGGAAACATATACAGGAAGAATTGTTGTTTGTGCGGATGGTGCTCCTAGTCGACTTGCGATGAAGTTAGGGTTGGTATCCTCACCTCCACAGGGTATCTGTTCGAGAGCCTTTGTGGAAGGCAAAACTCATAATTTTGGAGCAGACGTACGTGTAAAAGTAGTGAATTTTTTATGAGATTGATTATCTTTGTAGGGTCTTGTATTTTATCCAAGAGATTTATTGCCTGGCTATTGCGCAGTTTTTCGTCATCCAAATGATGTATGTTGGATATTTTCTCCTCTCTATTATTTTGGACTTTATATTTGCATGTAGGAACTGAACTTTTGTACCTATATTATTCCTGGAAATCCAAAAGTTACCAACGACGATTTAACTCGCCTTCACCATGACATTATGACGAAAGATCCTTTCGTTAGTAGAGCGATTGGTCCGAATGCAGTTGTAGAGAGAATGAAGGCAGGAAGCCTTCGTCTTGGTGGTATTTCCAAAAGTTATGCCGAACAACTTGTTGTTATTGGAGACGCGGCTGGTCAAATTGATCCTCTTACTGGAGAAGGTATTCATCATGCAATGGTTAGTAATGTTGTTGAGTACCTTTTAATGTCTTCATAATGAGTTTAGGTTGCTGGAAAAATGGCTTCAGAGACACTTATAGAGGCCTTTAGTTATCCAGATTTTTCGGAACAATTTTTGAAAAATTATCACAAGAGTTGGTATTCAGCCTTTGGTTGGGATTTTGCTATGTCTATGAAGTTGGCTATTGTACTTTACAAGTTTCCTATCATTCTTGATGCAGCTACGAAAGCTTTGGAAGCCAAAGGAGATGAGTTTTTGGCAGAATGGGCCAAAGTTATGACTGGCCAGAGGCCTAAGACATACTTTTTCCGACCGGACGTTTCTTTAGTTATGACTTGGGAACTTATCAAGTTGGTTATTACTGCCCCTTTTCGTCGTTGATTGTTTGCTTTTTTCGCAAGTTGTTGTCGTGACAATGAAATTATCTTTGAATTGTCATCATCGATGTTGTATTGTCCATCCGCGTTGTCTCGTACTTTATATCGTCTTATTCAACGACGATGCCTTTGTACTTTTTCCTTGCAACAACTTGGAAGAAAGGTAGCTATTCCTTCTTCTCCACAAGAGGCAACTTTAGAAAGAGTTCCAAATTCTTATCCTGACACGTTGTATGTTGCACGTTTTGTTGCACCAGAGTTTACTTCTTTATGTCCCGTAACAGGTTGTTTCCCACTGTGAAAAGTTTCATTCCTAACGTGTGACAGGTCAACCTGATTTTGCGCACCTTGTTATCGACTATATTCCCAAAAAGTGGTTATTGGAAAGCAAGTCACTGAAACTGTTTTTGCATTCCTTTCGCAACCACGGTGACTTTCACGAAGGCTGTACTTTATTTGTAGCAAAGTCCATAGAGAAAGTAGTTGAACCTGTTTGGCTTCGAATTGGCGGTGCGTTGTCGTTACAAGTAGAAATATACACATATTTATGGAATGTATAGGATATTGGTATCCACGAGGAGGTATTCCTATAGATGTTTTCTATCAAAGTGGGGATCCACCCAAAGGAGTTTGGATACCTGATCAAGCAGTTGCAAGTTATCGAGGTCGAGGCGGACCTTGAGGCTGTTATAGACATTCGTTGTTAGAATCGATAAAGACACGATCGATGAACCTTTTTGGAATAATCTCAAACAAATCTTCTTCTATGGGAGGTGGTACAGAGTCTCTCCAGCATTTGAAGGGATCACACAGCACCCACCAAAGAACTTGTTGTTCTACCAACTGTCGAGTGCCAATCCTGTGGATCACGTCTCCGTTGCTTAGTAACGCATCTGCCCCTGTAATTATCAATGGAAAGCGTTGTTGTCTGTCTTCCTGCCACAATACCTGACTATCTGGAGTCAACTCTACTTTATGACCGAGTTGTTTGGCTTTCTCATAAAACAAACGTCCTTCAGGCAAACATTCGGCTACTCGTACATGTAAAACATAGTCATTCTTATCGCACCAATCCAACAACTGGAACACAGTGGAGGAACTACTATATGTCGATATATGTCGATATCCACTTTGTTTCAATGCTCGTCCAGCTTGTTCCACAGCGGATTGGATAGCATCCTCCAACTTGGATACCACATCTATTTCGGGATGAATAGAAACTTGTCTTGAAATATTTACTAAAGAGACCATCGTAGGTCTCAATGCGGCAACCCACTCTGCTGGAGCTCCATCTCGAACAAGTTCTGCAACCTGTTTGGCTAAAACCGAAGCACCAGATACTCTATCCTCCTTGATGAGTCTTGCCCGTTCTCTCCACTGCAAGGGTATCCTTTCTAAAGTATCTACTAGTCGATAAAAGGTATCATCTAGCTTTGGAACCGTTTTGCCTTGGTCTACAAGCCGAAGCAACTCTTCCTTATCTACAAGTTGGAACCTCTTATTCTCAGAGTTGAGTTTTATACTCGACTCTAGTGTCCTATCATCGGCAGGTAACTGCGTCCATCGAAATAAGAAAGGATGGACTCTGAACTCTTTTTCTCCATCTCGAATATCCAACGCCAGTCCTGACTGAACGAGCTTTAGATAAGGATATGCAAAACCAATCTCTTCCTTGAGCTCTCTCCAAACTGCTTCTATAGGCCACTCGCCTTGTTCCACAGACCCACTTATACCTGACCACTTTCCAGCATAGGTTGGCATGGTGGCTACTCTTTCCACCAATAAATATTTTTGTTGATATTCCACAAAAGCCGTTACTACTCTTCTCTTATTGGGTGCTATAGCACTCGAGACAGACTCATGAATACTCTTTGCTGCCATGGAAACTCCCGCTACTAGGAACATTTCCGCAACATCCCAAGAGATGCAAGGAGGCGGTCTCCAGCGATCCACGATTGCCCTTGGGCGCCAAAATCCCATCTTGCCAAGAAAAAATGCACTCGTCTTTTATGAAGCATTTCTTCAGTATTGGAACAAAGCATTTCAAATTTGTTTTGCCGTGGTGAACGATCGCAAGGAAGAAGAAATGGTTTCTACCCCAACAGTAACGTCGCATGTAGCATCAACTACTAGTAACTAAAACCTTTCTGCAACGCATTGACCATGGAAATATCAAAAACTTTTGTGATAATCTACAGAAATGGGCGAGGGTTCAAAAGTAAATCGTTGAATGGATAGCTTATAGCTTTCGGTAACCACCAAGTTGGTACCGACAAGAATTTTGCAAGTTCCTCGCTATGGTTACGGCCCTTGTTGGTTGGCCAAGCACCACATTGTACGGCAGCATAGAGTTGCAGAGAGACGATAGAAGGCGTTCAAAGAAAACGTTGAGAGCTAAGGTTCTGAATGAGGAAGCTATGAACAAGATGCAACAGCCTTGTAGAAACTTTCTGTGATATTCGCAACAAGGAAATGGCAAGTTTTTAATTTATTCTTGACTCGATACCCCCAAATTCAACACACAGTCTTGGTAGTGAAAAAAGAAACAAAGGGCGCTTTTCTCGAGAAAGTATCGCTGTTCAAAAAAAATTGTAGTAGAAAAATTGGAATTTGTGCCTTTATTAAAGTCTAAAAAGCCTCCACCAGAAACGATGGCGCATGAGCAAGTCCAAGTGTCGCTAGTCGAATCGTTGAAGATTTGGACCGAAAATTGTTCCAATTTTCTATGCGGCAGCAGTTCGGTCACTCTACTCTCAAAATTAAAAGGCGGCATGATGGCTCTTCGCGGTCAACATGTAGAGGCAAAACCTCCAGGAGCTCTGGTGACTTGGACCCATTATCGTTTCCTGCAACGCTCGGTACAGAAAGCAAGAGAATTTTTTTGATGCCAAGTAATGACCATTATGAAGCTTGTACCAGAGAAACTTGTGGAATTTGAGTAAATTCCAGTCTGTAGAAGGACATTCTTTTGGTTGCATGGGGATCGAGATGCTCATGGACTTCGCAATATTTGGCTGCGCTTATTGAACGAATAAATTGAAATTCTTATGTCATTCCAAAGTATAGAGTGGAATCGCATAAAAGAACTGGACTCGTTGAATTTAAAAAATAACCAAAATGTAGTCCCTTTTACTATAGGCCTGCAGTTTGTGAAATAGAACTTGACGAATTGATATTATGATGGATATTGGGAAACCTCGTTATTCCTTATCGAATATAGTGAGAGGCTTTGTTCAAGGATTAGGACTATTGGAACAAGTCGTGTCTGGGAGATGAAAACCACAAAAACACTTCCAATTCTGACTCTCCAAGGATTTCTTGAGTGGCAATTTTAGGAATCTATTTAGCAACATATGAAGCAACCGAGTCCAATTTTCTGTCTTTATTCGTATTTTCCATCCAAATGAATGAAATCCAAACAGCGTCTGGAAAGCTCCTTAATAGATATACGTCCTCGAGTGGTAATTAAATTAGCAACTGCTTCCATCTATACATTATTCAGTTATTTCCACGTATCTTGGTCTTCTTTTATCACAAACCTCTTCCCAAGAAATGTAAATAAATTTGCCTCGATCATCAAAAACTCCCGTCAATTGTCCTTGTTCCTGCAATGACTACACCAATACTTCATCACGACAATCATCCTTTCCATAAACTGACCAAACTCACTTGAATCCTTTGAATTACGTCTTCTGTCTTCATATTCATTTCCAATGCAAGTTGCTCCAATACAACCAACTAAGCAATCCATTTCAGTCCATCTCTTGCTACGATTATTCGTATTGTTTGTACCTTTTTCTCCATAATATACGATATAAATTGAGGCAACAAATCTTCCGAGACTTCTTCTTCCTCCTATAGAAAGTGTCAAACAATTTCAACTATTTCCATGCAACTGCTCTCGTCCAAAACATGCGCTTTCATACTTGTCCTTGTTCCGTCAATTCGATGGACGACTTCCACTTTTCATATTCCTTGGCTTCCAATTCTTCCTTTTCACGACGAGCTCTTTCCAATTCTGCCAACTAATAAATACACTCCATGAAACCTCATTCTTCTTCCATGTGCGCAACTACTTACTCGTTCTTCCTTCCGCCGTTCTCTTTCTTCTCTCTCTTCTTCTTCTCGTTGTCTTTCACGTTCCAATCGTTCTCTTTGTGCTTCTCTCGCAGCTGCAAGAGCCTAGAAAAACTGAATATGTTTTCACTCCATTTTCTATTCATCCCTTACTTGTTTCCGTTCTCGTTCTGCTTCTCTGTGAGCTTCCTTTTTCTTTTTCAATTTTTTTGCACTCGGAACAACCACACTTGCAGAGTCTTTACCACATTACATCGTTATTATTATTATTATTCAAAGAGTAGTTGGTACAAATTGACTTGCCTGTTGTTGTTGCTTCTGCCGTGTTGTTTTCCTGTTGTGTCGCATGTCTTCTCCATGGAGTGCTTCGTCCTAAAAAGTAACAATCAATTCACCATCACAAATCATTCTTTATATATACCTCTTTCACTTTGTAAAGGCCTTACAGCTATATCTTCACTAGCAACTACCAGCAATACAAGGTGACATAATATCCTGTACATACACTACATACTAACCATTGGAATCAGGTTTCTTATGGAAAGAAACTTGCCACAATAGAAACAACAATACTAGAATCTAACAAAACAGACATTACTTTCCTTTATCTTCTATTCATATACCTACCAAACAAAAGACAACGAAAAGGAGGATCCATCCATCGCGACTTGTCCACATTTCTCTTTGTGCACAGTTGGTTGGAACGTTGGAAATGGATCCTTCTTCGTCCACTTCAACAACTACCGACTTGTTAGATCAGTTGGAACAAGAAGACTCTTCCACGGTTGTCAAGTCGAGTTCTTGTTTGTATTATTTTGACCAAATGTCGTTTTGTTTCAGTAAGTAGAACCTTGAAGCATCATGTCGTCATCCTCATGCAGCGGTATGAGGTCCTGCGAATCAGTTTCGTTATTATTATACTTGGGGTTTAGCGGATACTTGTGATACTCAAGTAGATAATTTTTGGCGTTGTATAAGAAACAAGTTGAAAGGAACTTCTTCCGAAGTAAGTATATTGAATAGCACAACAACAGTCGTCGATATCGTGCTCAACATTTATTCATTCAGCCTAGTGAAGAGGAGAAACCACCAGAGTCATCTGTTCCTAAAAGAGAAGGACATTTATGGACTTTTCGAGAGACACCGCCTGCAGTGTTTGCCTTTCCTGAAACCGAATGGTCCATTCCTAGCACCGACACGGAAGACGAGAATAAGAAGAGAACGTTTATTTAGTTTCCAACTGTTGAATAGCCTGTACCAACTGTCGTAATTGATCCCTAGAAGCACGCAATAAGTTGCCCATCTCCAATATATATATGTATATATACAAGTGTATAGGACAAGGTTGCATACCTTTTTCTCTCCACAGATTGTTGCAGTTGTTGTATTTTTTCCAGTTGTTCTTCTCTCGTATAGTCCGCACCAGGCCAAGTCTCTATAGTCGTTTCCAATAGTTGCATATTATGACCAAAGTCTCTCCACTATATAAAGAGATAGAAAAATAACCAATGGATATATGTGACCTAGTATCTCACTTACCACATCCATCACTTCATTGACTTCTCTTCTACTAGCAATAGTTTCCAATAGTTTGGCAAGGTGTTGATAAACAGGTGGAAAACTGTGGAGGTGTTTCTCATCGCCCATTCTTGGTCGTTGTGTGTTGTTCCATGCCATGTCCTTCGTTTTGGCTCGTGCAACTCATCAAACTTACCAAACAGCATACGAAAAAGGAGCTTTGGTTCCTATCGCTACACAAGCTTTTCATATTGTAGATAATCAAATCAAGGTTGGTACTAGGCTTGTAGTTGTTTTGGTGATAATCCAATCTGGTTGTTCCAGTTTCTGGTTCGCATCCTAACCAAAGCGCAAGAAAAGAAAGAAGCCTCATCCTCTTCACAACAAGGAAAGAATCCATTCCTTCCTTATGATCCTAATCTTTATGTGACTGACTTGACAAAAACTCACGTCTGTTTATTGAACAAATTTTGTGTGGTTCCGTTGCACCTATTGATGGTGACCAAAGACTTTCAACCTCAAAACACACTGTTGACTAGGGAAGATTTTGAGGCAGCAACCCTAGTGCTTTCTCAATGGGAAGGTGTTTGTTTTTACAATTCTTGCAAGACAGCTGGAGCAAGGTAAGTAGAGAATCGACAAGGGAGTGTTGTCAAGGATAAACATAACCTGTATTTCCAGTCAGCAACATAAACATTTGCAGTTTATACCTTTTGAGGATAATAATGAAATGGTGCCTTTGAATTATTTGTTGACCCATTGCCAGGAACAACAAGTGAATGCACTTCCCTTTGTTCATTTGGTATCTCGTTTATCAGCAGATTGGGAAAAGAAAGAGGACAATGACGAGGAGAAGGATATTCAAAAGG
Organism: Galdieria yellowstonensis; assembly: GCA_026122205.1. NCBI lineage: Eukaryota > Rhodophyta > Bangiophyceae > Galdieriales > Galdieriaceae > Galdieria > Galdieria yellowstonensis. The sequence continues at coordinate 50,691 of JANCYU010000066.1, forward strand.
TAGGTTAAAGTTGATGTACCGCAACAAGCCCACTCAAGTTGTTGAAGAAAACGGATTATTTGGTACAAACATATTATTATCTTTTAAACAAATTGACGAGTCAACTCTCACATGATCCACAGTTGTATCCTATCATTAGTGACAAAGGAAAACAACAACAACCACAAGATTCCAATCCATTTCCATACAACTTGATATTTACTCGCCAGTGGATGTATATCGTTCCTCGATCGGCCGAAGAATGGCAAGGAATTGCGGTGAATGCATTGGGAATGGTGGGTACTTTGTTGGTAAAGAATGAAGAAAGCTTGCATCAACTTCAGTCCGTGGGACCTTTACAGTTGTTGAGACGAGTTGGGTTTCCTCGTGAAGGATAGAGAGAGAGAGAGAGAGAAAGAAAACGTCGTCGACCGTGGTAAAACTTGTAGTTTTTCCAAAAAAAGACACAAAAGATTTTCCGTTGTACATGTCGTCTTTGTTCTCATCGGTCCAAAGATACTTGGAGGTATGTATGACTGTACCTATCAAAGATATCCAAAGGAACCTTGGTCATTTTTGGATGACGTGTGAAGAATAACTTTCCCGCGGACAAACGGACGGACGGAAGGAAAAAAAATCCGGTTTTGGCCGTGGATTCCACCGAAAAGGATGATTGGACAGAGCTGCCCACGGGGACTTGTGGTTCCACAGACATTGTCTGGAGGAGTATTCAAAGTTTCTAGACAATAACGCCGGCCATTGTAATACAAAATATGGAACTGCTGCGGTCGTAAATTTGTTTCGACAATATGTCAGACTCGGATAGGACCCAACAAAAAGAACAAGCTTGCTCCTCGGAAGAGAGGAAACCACGAAAGGTATGCTTTGGTATATTGCTTCCATCAAATATACTAATAGTATTGTGAAAGAAACGTGCTCCTCCAGGAGAATTTGATAGGCAAGTAGAGGCAGTTCGTAAAGAAATGCAAGCAATCAAAGAGTCACTGGAAGAAACGGAGAGGTAGAACACCGCATAGTATCGTGACGTCCAGTTGCTCAATTCTCATAGGAAACTTCAAGAGGCAGAGAGGCTTCGTAATTTACATGGCTCAGAGTCCAAAGAAGAAGAAGGTGACGCGCAACAGACAGGCACTTCTTCAGAACAGTTGAAACGTTGACCGTTGCTAGTTGTGTTTTTTTGGCAAAGTCAGAAGAGACACGAATCTTGTCTTTTCATAAGCGGATTGACTCTCGGCTTACATAGTATAAGGTTTTGGAAACTGTGTTTGTATTTTTGATAAAAGTTGCGCCAAAAAAGTTGGTTTCAAGTGATTTTACAAGAAGCGCTTCGAGCCCCTTCAAAAAGATGGCGCTTGTAGCATTTTTCTTTTCTCTGTATATATAGAGGGAAACAGAAAATCTCGCGCCTTTTTTTTTTCGATGAACTTGTGCAACTCTTCGTTTGGCTATCGACTAGGCTTTGCAACGCGTCTAACACTTGTGTATTCCGCAGTGTTTATCACTGTTTTTTCAGTCGCTAGAACTTGGTGAGCGTGTGTTGTCACTGTGAAGCAGAGTGCAAACTTAGTTGTGAAAGACAGGATATACCGAGCACGTTTTTTGAGCTCACTGTTTACAAAGTTATTACCGATAAGAGTGGAATTTCAGGATATTAGTCTCGATGTGAAAGCCACTACGTTGAGACTACAAGATTTGCGTCTGTCTTTAAAGGAACACGGAGTACAACGCTCGTTATTTGGAACACAGTCCACTTCCGTTGACTTGTTTTTTGCCAACGCAGTTCAAGTTGCCTTGATGAATCGAAAAAGGGACGTTTTAGGTACTTGGTGGCGAAATATCTGGGACTCTGAACGAGTGGAAAAGAAACGTCGGCGAGAAAAGTTGGAGCTTTTCGTAGAGTTGGAAAATCCACGTCTCTATCTTGAATTTGACGATATTGCACTCATGCAGTCCAATTGGCGAAAGTTGTCACAAGTTGTATCCAACTTTAGGAGCGTGCTATTGCAGGGAATGGCGCAAGTGCCTTTTGGAAGAAAGCGTTTTGAACAGAGCGCGAAACAGACCAAGAATAAAGCGATGGTATCACCTGTGGATTGGGATATTCGAAGTTTTACTGTTCGAGGAACTGCAGTACTTCAAGTACGAAGTAAATTGATGGGTGGTGAGAAACAGGAATTTGGAGCGTTGCTACTGTTCTTATTCATTGTTATGTTTCTAGGGATGAAGTTGGTGGATGATATTTATTTGAGTCCAACGTACTTTTATCAGCACCGTGCCATGTCGCTGGGTCGTTGGATTGACCAACTGGAACAGATAGCTATGGAACGAATGTTATCGGGCGATTGGACAAAGGCTTTTGAAAAGATGCCCCAAAGTTTTCGAAATAGCTTGAAAACCACAGCGGCACAATTTCTTGGAACGACGGAACAAGTCGCCGATGTTTTGTTGGTATGTCTATCTCCCTAGTTTTCGTTCAAGCGTCTCATCCATCACGCAAGGGAGATTCCAAAGTTGCAGACACTGTACAAAATGCTATAGCTCAAGTAGCAAGAAGTCGTTTAGAAGATTTGGTCACAAGTTTTTTCTATCAACGAAAACTTTGGCAACGTTCGAGTTACTCTCGTGTACGTGTTCAGCTCCACAACGTCACCGAATGGAAATTGAGTGCCGTCTTTTTGTTTCGTTGAGGAGCATGCGATGGACCGTTACTTTACTCGCAAAAGGAAAGCTACTCGACTGCCTTTGTCTTTGAACAAGTCAACCAGCGAGAAAAAGTCCGCGGGATTTTTCACTGGCGTTTCTGTTTTGTTGGCGTTCTTTCAAAGGGCGCACGTCGCACAAGTTGCTTTCTTTTATACCAAACTAAAAGAAAATGGAGCCAAGGTGTATCGATTGGAAGACAAGGAGAGTTTGGCGAGAATAAAATTTGAACCGTTGATTGTTGTCACGGACAATGTTTCAAAAGTGTTGAACTTTATTCCTGATCACTGTGAAAAATGGGTGAGAGCAGATCTCAGTTTTGTGTCGATGTGGATAGACTGTGTTTTTTGCTTTTTCGTTGTTTCGTTAGGAATTTGTTCACAAGAGCTGGCTAGAGAAGTGTTTATCCAAGCAACAAGTGTTGAGTACCAAAAGTTATCAACTTGCCGCCAAGGTATGAAAACGTGGATGACGCCCTAGTTGACCTGCTACTTGCTGTATAACTAAATTGTTTTCAAGGACAACAACGACCACAAAAACGTTGCTGGACACGCGTCTGCAAGTCAGAAAGCGATAGATAGTGGCCGTGACTCGGAAGATTCTGAAGATGACGCTTCCAAAACCACGTTGACTCGGTTATCCGTGGGTAAGGGAGGCATATCTATATTTGCTTCGTGTGTCTGAATGCTGTATCCATAGATGAATATCAACAAAGAAAAGATTTCGCTAGCAAGATTCCTGTTTATTGTTGTCAACGAAAGACGTTGGATAAGCCTTGTGCCAATGAAAAGTTGTATCAGTTGTTTCTTTTACTGGAACAACGGCGTTTGTTGGAGAATGCTATGCATGCGTTGGCGTACGTGGAGAGCCATAAATGTCAAAGCATTGACATGATGAATAATAACAATGATATGGATAGGTACCATAGAGCCGCAGCTGTGTTGAGAGTTTATCCTTATGAATTGTTATCCGTAGAAGAAGCTTCTTGGTTGCCATGTTTTGGTGCCAAGTGTTTGAAAGCTGTCAAAGAATATTTGAAAACGGGAAATATCCAGGAATGCGTAGAGTTTGAACAATCCGAAAGGTTTCAGTGTTTGCGACTGTTTTGTGGAATTCACGGAGTGGGACCAACGACTGCCTGTTTGTGGTATGACCAATATCATTTGAGAACTTTGCAAGATGTAAAATCTTTTCTTGAAAGAAAAAGGTATGCTTCCGTTGGTGTTACACAAAAAGGTCAATGAACTGTGTGTATAGATTGGAAGGACATCCGTTGGCGATCAAGGAATATGGATTGCAGTATTACGATGACTTGCAGCAAAAGATTTCACGAAAGGAAGCGTTGGATATTTATCATCATGTCGAAAGCGTAAGTTTTTTTGCAAAACATCGGGGATCATGTTTACGATGGTTATTTAGGCGTTTCGTGAAGTTGATCCCCATTTAAGTTGTTGTTTGGTGGGAGGTTTTCGTAGAGGGCAGGAATATGGACATGATGTGGACATTCTCGGTTGTCACCGAGTAGAAGAAGTAAGTAGTAGTTGCAAAGGAATCGAATGGTTGGGTATATTTTGATATATCTATAGTATGGTCACGTTGGGAAACTAGCTGCTATCCTCCAAATACTTGGAAAACGATTCCGATATCTTTCCTTGGAGCATGAGTCCTCTTCTAGTAAGTATCACACATTGTACCCACGTAAGTGCAATATATTGACATGCACTTGTTCAAGACCGAAGATATGACGAACTACAAGTTGTAAAAGGAGGAGAAGAAGATGATGATGCTTCTAGTGAGCCAACATCTTTGGATGGACCAGATTCTTCGGAAAGATTCATAGGGTTGATATTTTATCCTGGCGAAGAGAAAAGAAGCATTGCGAGGAGGTAAGAAAAAGCAGCTTTTTGAAAAGTTGCTGATTAGAGGAGAATTAGATTGGATATTGTATTGACGCGAAAATCGGAATGGACCTTTTCTCTTATCTCATGGACGGGTTCTTCTTTCTTTGAAAGAGACTTGCGACGTTATTGTGCCAAGGTAATCATAGCGTGTGCTGTCAACTAGTCATATTTAATGATGTTTGTCAAGGAAAGAAAACTACGCTTCAATTCCCACGGCATCTTCGAAAAACATAGCAAACAACCGGTCCAACGGTGCAACTCCCTAACGGAAGAACAACAAGTATTTGAATATTTGCAGCTTCCTTGGCTTGCACCAGAAGAAAGATGTGCATAAGTTGTGTCTCGTGTGTATTTCTTCCTTCTACCCAAACAACACTAGCAGAATCTTGGATGGTTACAACTCTTGTACAAAGTGTTTTGTTTCCAAATATTGTTGCTCTTGTGCTTGTTTCTTTTGTTGACGGGTCACAAACTGCGCTCGGTTCTATCAAGAATTATCGTTTGGTTGCGCACTTATGATAGGCATCCTTCCACAGCTTACCTTGACTATTCGGTCAATAATCTCCATCACAGACAGATTGCTACTACTAGGAATTTCCTTGTAAATTCCCATTCTTTTGGGTACTGCATAGGGATCCAACTACATGGAAAGTGTTAGAAAACAACCAAACCAAAGTCAGTATCGAACCTTGAAACCATCGGAGTTGTTATGAGGCTCATCCCAATGGGTACCGTGACATACGATGGAAATGTTCATCGTCTTGATCATATCTTCCGTAACTGCCCAAGGTGCCCCAATGATAACTTCATCTACATATCTTGTCACAGATAGGTTAACAACACACATACACACACACATAGTAAAAACAATGGGAATAATACCTGCAGCTAAGGACGGAAAGAGTACGTTCATGTAAATTCATAATAGGAAAGTTTCGACCTTTGTATCTGTTGACGGTATGATCATCGTGAATGCCAACCAACAGAAAGTCTCCCAGTTGCTTTGCAGCCCTGTAGATAGAAAACAAGTAATCGTTTCATTGTCAGTGTTTTCCTTTGCCATTGCTTACTTGAGAGTCTCGATATGACCAGAATGAAACATGTCAAAAGCACCATCGATATATACGACCTAGGTTTCTTTTTTTTAGTTTCTTGTTATATATATATATATTTCGACATACCTTGTCTTCAGGCTTTGGGGTTCGACCTCCTTGCGCAAACTGAATGAGACGACGAGTTGTAGGAAGAAACGTAGAAGATTTAGAAAGCGATGTTTCATCATCTGTTTGTTCGTTAAAGAAAACCCTCGAACTCTATTCGTCGTGTTATACACAAGTAGAGCATGTTACACAAAGTTCTTACTCTTCCGGTTCTCTCACTAACTTTATGTTCACCGTGAATATTATCGATATGGTGGTCTCTCGTACAAAGCAGCATTCTTCCTACAAGATCTGTCGAACTAACGCCTTCCGTTCTCTTGATAGTTTTGAAGCGACCTACAAACTCTATTTCGACCAACTTCCAACGCGCTAAAAACCAATCATATTACCCGCTTTTTTGACAGCATAGTAGGCATCTTGTCCGTTGGCACTATAGCAAGCGTCGTCTCCATGTACAATATAGTCTATATGATATTCGCGGATGAGTCTATCCAGAAATTCGGCGGTCACTTCATAAGGAACTCCGAAAATAACCTGTCCCTCTACTTTCACTATTCCACATACACACCAGGAAAACGACAAATACCTCATCGACCCATTTGACGGAAGCCACTGCTGCATATCTTTCTTTTTCGTTCATTACCGGTGGACCCTTGTGTCGAATTATTTCTTCGTCTGAGCACAAACCAACCACCTAACCAAGTTGTAAGATTTCCGTCAAGAATAAGCTCCAAAATATAGCAACCAACCAAATAATCACCGAGAGCTTTCGCTTGTCGAAGTGCGTTGGCGTGACCAAAGTGCATCATATCAAAACAACCGTCCATATAAACTCTCACAGGCTTCCTTTGCAGCCGCTGTTGCTCTTGCAATCTTAGCCTTTCGAATTTGCCAGCAAAGTAAGCCTTTAACAATCCATAGATAGCTCTACTTGCGAATAAAACGTCAAAAATATAATAAAGAAAGGAAGAGTCGAAGCCATCTTTGGTGGATTCCATCAGCAGCTATCGGATACGAACAATGCCGACAAAATTTCGCAGTAGGTTTGATTTGGCAGCATGTCGTCGGAAGGCATCTTCTTCTTTGCCGCTTCTGTTTGGTTGCAATCTTGACTGGTTTTCTTACGTTGCGTTTTGCATTTTTTCATGTGTTGTTGCTTTTCTCCGCTCTCTTTTGTATCTTTGCGTTTATGATTTGCTCCTCTCTCCGCAATTTTATCCAGGGACTCGTCATTTAGTGATAGGCATATCTTTGCATCTCTTCCAATCCAAGTCTCTGGAAGTACTTCAAGTTGAATCTTATATTCACTTTGCTCATTATCAATGACTGTTCTTATAAATTCGCTACGGGATTCATTCGGTTCCATGGTTATCTTTCTGGCTGCCAAGATTTGGTCTCTCGAATCTGTCACAAGTACTGTCAATGTTGAGTTGAATTTGTTTTTTTTGCTTTTCTTGGAAGTCGTAGAATGATACCGAATAGTGTATTGTATGGTCAGCTCGAGAGTTGCTTTCAAGAAACGAAATGGAGTCAAATCAGCATAGACTTTAGGAATTGCCTTGGATCTTTCGATAATCTCGTTGCCAAACGGTGAATTTCTTCCGACAATTTTTTCCACAACTCGAGCATCGGTATTTTCTAATTGTTCGAGTGAGCCAATGCCATTTTCTGTAAGACTTTTTGATAGAGTATGTCCTATTCCTGGGATTTGTTGAAAGATTCCTAGCTGGTTGTCAGGCCAATAATGATTTTCTATTGCACGATGAACCGTGGTAACAGCCCTTAGCGTCGTTGCTGACACACAACGCCAATCCGTATAAATATATTCTTCCAACGCTTTTACTATTCTCGAGCAACTCTGAAGTATGCGATTCGCTTCACTTTTCAACCCAAAATTGTTTTCATATAAATTGTTATCGCCTTCAAGTGCAACTTGCATTAGTAGATATACTTTATCCGAAATGCTCTTGGGTTGAAAGCTTTTCTCGCCATCGGATTCCAGAGGATAACGAATTTTCACATTCATGCTATGTATAAGAAAAAGAAAATGATGAGACTGACGAGTCACTAGGTTGACTTACTTGGATAAAGTCTTCTTTTCAGACTTTCGTAAACTGAAACTTTTTAGTTCCTCGGATCTTGCTAAAAGGTATAGAATATCTTTGCAGCTCCAATCCTGTTGCTGCTTCATGAAATTTTTCATGGTTTCAAAGCTGACGTAATATCTATTTTCATTTAAAAACATTTTTTGATTGTACTCTTACCAACGTACTTGGCCATTATTCTTCCAGCTTCTCTCGGATATAGTTCGAATCCTTCCTCATCCCAAGCAATCATATTGTATTGTTGTAATGCCTTCAATTCTGCCATGCAAAGCTTCTTCAGTTGTTCTTCTGATACTTTTGTGCTTGAACTATAATGCAGGCGATAGTGGATTGGATTCCTTTTCATACGAATCCAAAGAAAAGTGGATTTTATCCACATCATTGCGTCTGCAATGTTGCAAATCGTTCTTCGACAAATCTCCGCATTGAGATGCTCAATCAGCTTCGTTCTTAAAGTGCTTTCGACTATGCTATTATCTCCTGAACATATTTTCTATTCCAATGAGTATTTAGGGTTTCCAATATGTGCTCCGTTCCTTACTTGATATTTAGATACTTCTTGCGTTCGGGTCATAATGACAGCAGTTCCTTCTTTATCATACTGAGGTCTTCCTGCTCGTCCAATCATTTGGAAAAACGTGTTGATATCGTAATCTTGAAAACCAAAGGAATTGTAAGTCCTAGTATCTGGAGTGCAATTTGAAAACCGTTTCTGTAATTCTCCACAGCTAACAAACCTTTGATGATCACCAAATGAGCAGGAAGGTTCACTCCTTGCGCCAATGTGGTGGTAGTACAAATTACCTTTATCAGACCTTTTCTATACAGTTCCTCGATGAGCGCTCGATCAGAATGAGCCAAGTCCGCATTGTGATATGCGATACCTATCCATGAATATAGCTCAAGTTTTTGTCACAAGTTGATTACCTTTCTCGACGCATTTTCCAAGTTGAGAATCCTGAAAGCTTTTCGACACCGATTTGAGGTCAGACAATAGTTGCTCCTGTTGCTGTGAATTTGCTTTTTCTGCCAAGTAAAGAGCAGTATTTACTGCACTCTTTCGGCTTGGGCAAAAGATGAGCACTGGTTTTTCATTGGAGTGGCTTGCAATGACCTGAGGGAGTCTTTGAGTGAGATGTTTATCAAAAATCCAGGGATTTTGCTCTCGAAAACCTAAGACAATGGATTTCAATGGTACAGGACGGTAACTTGCGTCGAAATTGCGAATGCCGTTGTTGACTTGTGCATTCAGCCATAAGCCGATATCCTCGAGATTGGGTATCGTAGCGGAGACGGCTAAGATGCGCAAATTTCGGATGGGATCGCGAGACTTTGAAATTGCAGCATTGTCTCGCGCCAGTTTCATCCTAGTAACTACTGCTTCTAGAGCTCCTCCACGTTGTTCTCCCAAAGTATGTACTTCATCCACCAGTAACAATGCAACAGAAAACAAAACGCCATGAGACTGCTGCTGACTGCTGAATGCTTTACTGTTGGATTTCTCAAGGCTCTTTCGCGTTATTGCATCCCATTTTTCTGGAGTTGCACCTAAAGTTGCATAAATAATGGATAATCTGAATTCCATGTCGAAAACTTACAAATGATATGTGTGTTGGATACAGACTGGCAGTCCATGTTGGAATCGCCATCGACTTGAGCAACAGTCAGCCCCAACGGGGAAAATTTCTCTTTCCACTGAGAACTTTTCTCGGCACAAAGCGACTTCGTTGGAGAAAGGTATACTACTTTTACTGCAAGTCTAGAAAATATATTATTCGTTGGATGACGAGCAGCAATCGATTTATCTGGAAATGCACGCATGAGAAGCCTACAAATTGCCAACTCAAAAAGCACTGTTTTCCCTGAGCCTTGAAACAAACGTTCACACATGCTTCTCAAGGATGCTCATGAGGATGCTAAAAATTTACCTGTAGGAGAGGAAATGACCATATTTTTGTCCGTATGAAACGTGTCGAGGCAAGCAGACTGAACCTCATTGAAACATTCAAAAGGAAACAAGTAGCGAAAGAGTAAAGGCACGACGTCTTCTACCGGTATGATTTGTCTTGAACCAGTGTTGGACTGGTTTCTCTGTTTCTGTGTCATCGAAAACAATGTCTCTAAAAAAGTCAACTGCCAAGCTTTTCATTTCACCTGAGATGGTTATATGCGATGGAGAATTGGCGCTCTGCATTTTTTTCTTGAAATGCCGCACAGGGGAACGACGTTGTCGCATTGTTGTCCTCTAGGTAGAGTGACTATTTATGGAACTGGGATATTGGGATGCCTTGAATTCCAAAAGAATCTTTAGTGCAACTAAATATTGCTAAAAAAGGACAGTGTTCCTGGATTCTCTTTGACATCTTGCATGACCCTGTGACCTCTGCTTTTTCAGGGAAGACTCAGTCGTGCCCTTGCGAGATAGGAATTTTCAAATTTTTGCGTGGGCGCGCGCATTCGATGGAAACTCTGGAACAGACTCCTAGTCTTCAAGCAGCAAACAGGATCAACCAACTGCTAGAAACTCAAACAAAAACGATAGAAAAACAAAAGAAAAAGATACAATATGAAGTTTGGAACGGTGCTGAGTGGACCAACAACAGCAATCTAGAAAAAATAGCATGCGTCTTGACAGAGTGTGAAACTCTTTTGAAAGATATGCAAGCGTTTCGTCGATGTATTTATTCACAAATTCAAAACCACCAGACGGAAACATGTTTCATTCCTACACAGTTTTTCGAAGCTTGGTCTGCTTTGATGAAGGAATTGGAGGAATGTCATCTGCCGCCTTTGCTCGAACATTTGGTGACGTATGACATGTCCAAACAACCATTCGATGAAACTCTACAGAGACTCGAACGTTGTGTATCCTTTGTATTGCGATGGAAATATCTGCTTGACAAATGAAGGATCTCGATACCATTCGAGTGAAAAAAATCAGGCTATCCCACGAATTCTTCGGTGTAGTCTAAATATGGTTTATTTTTTCCAGATTTTCTTTGCAAGTTTTCTCCAGCAATGCAAGTGCTCGTTGTAAATCCACGTTGCTTTTACCTCCACCTTGCGCAAAAGCTGCCTTGCCTCCTCCTCTTCCTCCTGTAACTTGCATGACTTGTTTCACAAGTTGGCCGGCATCAAGTCCCTTTGCAACTAAATCCTTTGCAACACTCACGCAGATACCGAATTTTCCTTCGCTTTTCCACAATGAGAATAAGGCTACTACCGCTTGGTTCCCCAACGAGTTGCATATTTGTTGCGTGCAACTACGTAACTGATCCGCATCTTGCGTATCCAACATGGAAACTAAATAGCAAGAATTTCCAATATTCTTTGCTTGAGAAGCCATCAATTTGCACTGAATGGCTAACGAATGCATCTGCAAACTTTGCTTTTCTTGCTGCAGCTTTTTCACCTGAGTTTGAAGCGCTTGCAATCTATCCGGTATCTCATCTACCGTACAATGCAACAGACTTGAGCTTGTGCTCAAAATGGCATCTCGCTTTCGGATCCAGTCTATTAAAGCACTTCCTGCAATCGCTTCAATACGACGAACCCCCGATGCAATGCCACTTTCTGAAGTTATCTTAAAAAGTCCGATCTCTCTCGTATTTTCCACATGTGTTCCACCACAAAGTTCCATGGAGACTCCAGGAATATCGACAACTCGAACCTAAACTAGTTACAACAACGCATTCAAAAGCACAAGTACATACGTTGGCTTCATATTTCTCATTGAACATTGCAACAGCACCTTTTTGCACCGCCTCGTCGTAAGCCATGACAGTCGTCTGCGTTTCATGTGCCTCTCTGATCCATCGATTGATGACATCCTCCAACTGACGTAAATCTTCTTCATTCAAGCTTCTTGGAGATGAAAAATCAAACCGCAAACGATCTGTATCCACTAAGGAACCTGCTTGTGAGATACTTTTATCAATACAGAGTTTCAGAGCTGCATGCAACAGATGAGTAGCTGTATGATGAATTCTTAGCTGATTGCGACGGTCCACATCTATTTCCGACCGAACCAACTACAAACCGAAAATCAATACCGATGGAAACATCGTCCACATATGCACTTACCTGGTTGGTACTTAACTGTCCCGCCTTCACTTTTCCAAGATGCAACCAAATCCCACTCTTCTTCTGAACGTCCGTAATAGCAACTTGGCAAGGAACAGATGAGTCCAAAGCAATCAGCCTACCGCGATCAGCTACTTGACCTCCACTCTCCGCATAAAAAGGCGTATGATCCAGAGCAATATATACCTCAAAAGCTATAAGTTTCACGATGGCAAAATCACATTTCAGCAACACATACTTCATCACCTGCTGATGCAGTTTCAACGGGGGACAAAGATTCTTTATCAAGTATCAAAGTAACACGACTATGAGGAATTTGGTAACTGTGATAACCTTCGAATATTGTTTTGTTTTTATAAAGTGACTCGGGCAATCCTGCATTATTCACTGCTGAATCGGATTGAAACATTTGCGATGCTCTTGCTTTTACTCTCTGTTGCTGCATATGTTCATGAAAAGAATCCACATCGACCGTCTTGCCATGTTCATGTGCAATCTCTTCCGTCAGTTCGAGTGGAAAACCAAATGTGTCATACAATTCGAACGCATCTGAACCTGATATCGTTTTCTAACACACAAGTTAGACAATGAATAAAACATCTTTTATAACCTACCGATGACATTTCTAGAATCTCATACAGACGACTTTCACCCTTTTTCAAAACATCAAGAAAGCGCAATTCCTCCGTTTCCAGCTCTCTTTCTATCAACTTTTGATTGTTCGTGACGTGCACAAGCCCTGCTTCACGTGAAAGTGAAAAGGCCACCTGAGCCAACTGCTTCAAAAAGGGTTCCTGTATTCCTAACTGTCTTCCATGTCGCACAGCTCTTCTTATCAATCTTCGTAAAATATAACCTCTTCCAACATTGCTGACAAAAACTCCATCGGCGATAAGATTAACCACCGCACGAATATGATCGCCAATCACCTATTCACGGTCGATCACTGCCGACTAGTAACCAAACACGAAACAAATTTACCTTCAAAGACACTTTTGCAGCTTCTGAAGCCGTTTCATAACTTGGAATATTTGCTATGCTACAAGTTTTATCCAAGTAAGGTTTCATCAGGTCGGTTTCATAATTATTGGGCACCTACATTCTCCATCCGTAAACAAACAAACACACAAAAAATAGTTACTTACTCGCTGTAACACTTGTGCCATTCGCTCCAATCCCATTCCTGTATCGATATTCTTTTGTTTCAAAGGTTCCAAAGTACCATCTGCTCGTCGATTGTATTGCATGAAAACCAAATTATACAACTCCAAGTATCTATGATCATCTTCTAAAGAACCCATTTGCCTTTCCGGATAAAAGTCAAAATATATTTCAGAACAGGGACCACATGGCCCAGTAGGCCCACTTGACCAAAAGTTATCCTTTTCATCCATTCGAAATATTTTCTTGGCATCGACACCGACGACATCTTTCCATATATTATATGCTTCATCGTCCTCTTTGAATACACTTACAACCAGTCGTTCGGCAGGTATTTCAAAGACAGTATTCAGCAGTTGCCATGCCCACACAATAGCCTCCTTCTTGAAATAGTCCCCAAAAGAAAAGTTTCCCAGCATTTCAAAAAAAGTGTGATGCCTTTTGGTCACACCAACATTTTCGATATCGTTTGTACGAATACATCTCTGACAGGTGACTATTCTAGACGCTGGGGGCTCTTGTAAACCCAAAAAGTACCGTTTGAAGGGAACCATTCCTGCTATGGTCAATAGAATAGAAGGATCTTCAGGAACTAGTGAAGCACTGGCTAAGCTTATATGTTTTTTGTTGCGATAAAAATTTATAAAAGCTTCTCTTATTTCAACTGAAGACATAAACTTTCCCACGCTTTCCATGGAGGAGCCGACACCATTCTCCTTGCTAGCAGGAGTTTCTTCTCTTTCCTTCTTCGTCGTAACCACGTCACTACTCATAAAAAATCGTTTCGAGCTTCTTTTCCAAGTTTTTTCCCATCTCACAAAGGGAATCCAAGAGCTATTATAAGCTCCTTGACGCTTTGTACAAAACAGACGAACTTTTTTTCTACAACAAGTTATGCAACTGTTGCTTCGTAGAAAGCTGTTGGGAACAGAGGAAACAAAACAAAGCATAGAATAACACTTGTAGAGATGAAACCCCAAAGCAGAATAGCGATGCTGCTGCATCGATCCAACAACTCTTTCATTCACTTGCGGAATGTTTCGTGTGCTTTATCGATTCTCGATAAGGAATCGTTTTCATATGGCGAATGGAAGAAACCCTTTTGTTTCGCTGTTTGTGTTCTTGTGTCAGTTTTGTTTTCAAGTTGGGTACATTAGGCTCTCGATCATACCCGAACTTTGAGTCTCCTAAAGCAGTATCAGGAACAAGCAACAAATACGTTCGGTAGACGCTTACCCGAAAGAAATGCTTTGGTTCTTGGCGACACTTCGCCACTCAAAACTCCTTTTCCTTGAACTTGTGGTGCTGTTCCGAGAACTTCAGGCGGTACACTGAATTCACCTTTTTCAAAGCTATCTTCTGTCGTTACTTTCCTTCTTGGAGGAGTTTTTTCAGGTTGATCAGATTCATCCAAGTCGAACGATGTCAGTAGATAGGAAGCAGTTTGAGGAAGGGATATCCGCACATATTTGAGAATAACGAATTGCAACATGTTTCTAGCCTCTGATAATTGATTGCAGTCGTCCGAAACTTCTTGAAATGCAATGATAGACCGTTCAATGTTACGAGTGTTCTTCTTTGAGCTCGGATCTTGGCACTCCAGCATAGCTATTGCAATGTGCGCTATCACTTGCAGCCATGGAATTACCCACTCTGCTGCGACATCTCTTGTGGAGTTAGTATCTAGTCGCTGCTCCGTGCGATCATCCTTCTCGTTGGCATTTGTCTTGTTGTTGTTTCGCTCACTGTTCCAAAAATATAAAAGCTGGTCTTGGATACCTAGGCAAAGTTGTTGGCGTTTTTCTGCTTGGACGTTAGTTAGAGACTCCAACGCAGAACATGAGATTTTTTGTATTTCCTCTCGTGTTTTAGTTCCTGTCAACAGTCCCTGGCATATGTCTATAAATGATGGCATCGAATTGTTGGACTCTGAAAGCACACAGGTGGATTCTTTAGAAGCATCTTCGGGATAGAATGATTCGGCTGCACATGGATTTTCCTTGTCTTTTAATACTGTTTCGAGTTCCGTCATTTGCTCTTGTATGAGTTTCTCATAACATAAACTCTGTTGCTGCCACTGGTTGGATGACGACTCGGCTTCTTCTCCAAAGCAATACCAGTCAAAGTGCTCCTTACTCGATTCCGCATGAAAAAGTGAGGAATAAATATGAAATAATTGTTCATATGATTTTGCGACCATACTCGTCGGATATACATCGAGCGAGGGAATGGACAAATTTTCAGTGTCCAAGGAAACCTTCTCGTTATATAAAACATTCATTGCTGAGTTTTCTACTTGGAACAAGACGGCCATGCATGACATGAGTGGCTCCATAACATATGTCTCGATGATGCTGTCCTAGCAACAATTACTTGGATGATGTTCAGATGCATAGTCAATTACTTACCGGAGAAGATGATGATCCGTTGGAATGATAAAATAGTGCAACGAGGGTGCGGTTTGCAGTTTCATCAAGCCACGAAAGAAAATGGAAACTCTTTTCTGATGGAATGATCAACCAAGGAACGGTTCCTTTCTTTCTCAGAGCCAAACAAGCGGTGTTCTTTCTGTAAAAACCTGAAAAGTTTAAATTCCATGTATTGTCTGACAGAAATGTATAGTTTCTGCGATGAATAGAGCCCATCAGTGTGTCCACAAATCCCATCGGAAATGCTTGTACGTATATGCATTTGCTCAAAATATGTAACGACAAGTATGTCGACTTGCGTGCGACTGATTTTTGATGAAATGGAGTTCTCGGAGGTAGCATTAGTGCTTCGTCTAGAGCGATAGAGCTTCCACCAAGTAGAGTTACTACTTCAGACAGGAAACTTTGACCATACTTGTTGGTTGTTACGTCGTCATCTTTCAAAAGCTTCCAACAATCAACTTCATAGCACCAGGTCAGTCCAATCCTCTTTTGAGAAAGAATGTCTTCGAGATACTGAGCTTGAATACTATTTAACAATTCTTGCTTTTCCTTTGGATCATCCACATGTATGTTGGAGCTAGAAAACAGATATAACAAGTTCGTTGACGTTGGATTCCTCGTTTTCCTTATAGGTGAAAGCAGATCAAATGGCTCGTGTTCAACTATAATGATGCTCTTCCAATTAAAGTCCAAACATGCGCTTTTGATGCTCGAGAAAAAATACTCCATTTTGTCCTTGGAGAAACTGCTCGACGGTTTTTTCCCACCAACCGAGAAGAGTCTGGTGAGAATTTCCAACAGCTCAGCCTGAAATATTCTTACTGCATCGTTGGAACACTCACGAAAATCTTTCTTTTCTTGAAATGACTGCAGGCCTGAATGAATTACCTGATAACCCCAGTAGATTTGTGCAGGAAAATGGGTGTCTGCTGCACTTTCTGACGCAAATAAGGACGGATGTTTTGCAAGAGACAGTATTTTACATATGCACAAAATCACTTTTTTGAGATACCAGTCTTCAACAGAAGCTTCTGCACAAGGCGCCAAGTCAATAAGAAAGACGAGTTTGACGGACTGTCTTTTGGGTGGCATCGCAGTAAGAAGAATTGGCGCGCATTTCCCACCAGGAGAGGAAAAAAATTTTGAAAATTATGGCGCCTTTGGAAACTGAAGAGATAGGCAGAGCGTGGACAGAATATTTGAATTATTTGCAGGAACGAGTCAACGAACTCAAGTCTTTATTCTTCTTCCGCATAGATGAAACAGATGAGAAGAATTTGCAAAGAATCACCGCATGTTTACGAGAGAGCAACGAGACCTTGAACAAAGCTGAAAACCTACTCCACAATTTGAAGGTGTACGTGCAAAGTGAACAAGAAGCCCAGGAAGAAGGTCAGATACTGAAAGACTTAATTGAAAGTTTCGACAGTAAAGTGAAAACCATGCTGAAACAGTTACCGGAAGGAGACCAAAGCTATGTTGGCAACTGTATCAAAGATACCACCTATTCCTATGGAACTGGGACACAAGAGAGCGAAATGCTTCCTCAAAACCAAAAGCAACAAACTAGTGAGAAGAAAAGAGTGAGCAGTGCCCACTCGCCATCCAATAACATTTCCAGTATAACTGTTGGTAAAGTTTCCGCTGACGAACTCAGTCAAGTACCTCAGTATTTGAAAGGGAGATTAACAACTGAAAAGGTGAATCAAATTATAGACAAGTTAGATTCGTTGTTTAGAGAAAAGTATACTCTGTTGTCAAAACCTTTGCGGACGCTTTCTTCTGCCGAGATTGACCGAGTAACCGTATGCACATTTCCGGCGTTTTTTGTTCTGTCTGTTTTTTTGACTGTTGTTTAGGACTATCGCAACCAAGAAGTTGACCAAGTAGCCAATAGCTACTTTCTTTCAGATCAAGATCTGAAAAACTGTAGTTGTTTGAAGTTTGATACTACGACGAAGAATACGCTTCATGTTTTGAGACATCTTGGACGGCTTAAAGAAGTACAGAGTAAAGACAGAAGATTGTATATGATCGTTTCTTAGAATTGCGGTGCGTTGGCCGCGGAAGAAGAGAAATTTCGAAGGGCTGAAAGTAGCGTTATTTTTTTTGGTTGTTGGTCGCGATGTACCTTTTCAAGTGTCCTGACGGTCAGTACACTTTGAAAAAAATATGTCCAGACGGTTCTCCTTCAAGGTCTGCTCATCCCGCACGCTTTTCTCCGGACGACAAGTTTAGCAGACAACGTGTCACTATTAAGAAACGGTTTGGTGGGTTCCTTTCCTGCACCCTTGGTGTGTTTTCTAACCAGTGTGTGTGTTACGTCAGGCTTATTACTGACTCAGCAACCCGAGAATCCTCTCTAGTGTGAACTAACATTCTAATACTTGAAGTGTGGTCAGGTGTCTGTGCGACTTTAGGAAACATAGTCTTTGCATCTCATAAAGAGTGTTGTTGGAACCTTTGTTTACTTTTCTCACAATTCGTTTACATAATATAAGAGCAACGTCACCAATAACTTAATCCAACCACAGAACCTTGAGGCTACATAATATCTTTCTTTATACCTTGTTTCAGTTTGTTTCCACAGTTCTTGTTACAGCTTGTTTGTCCCGTGGTGCAAACTCCACTCGACAGATAGGGCAAAAGTTGCTTTTGGCAAACCATCTTTCCAGTTCTTGAGAGTGAAACAAGTGCTTACACGGCAACCTACGAACAAGAGCATCTGGTTCAAATTCCTCCAGACATATTGCACAATAGTCGTTATTCCTTTCACCTCCTTCCTCTTTACTTTCCAACCGAGGGCTTGGGGGTCCTCCTTGGCCATCACAACTACTCCCACCCTTTTCCTCACTTTCGTAGTAATCCATGGTTAGCTCAGTGGACAACTTTTCGTCATTGTTTTCTTGTCCAAACATATATGACGGCGCCATGGCGTCCAGTTCTTGTACAGAAAGCCCTGCTGGGTGGTTTTGCCACGTTCTAGCCAGATGGGATCGTTGAACAGGTCTTATTGCACCAACAACTACCGCACCTCTTCTTCCTACTATCCCTGTTATAGGAATACCGTATCTTCCGTTGCCTCTAGCGGCAGAGTTGTTCAGCTTCTTTTCAATAAAATATGCCAGAAGAAATAAAATTCCCATCAAACTAAAAGCTACCACCACAGCCACCACAATACCAACAACCGTTGAAATCATGCTGTCTCGTTTGTTTCTTGTCTGTATAACAATAAATACGTATACTATTCAGTACTATTGAGGGTTTCTACCACAGTTGAAGTATCTCGTGCTCCATTTCCCACCTGCCAATGAGAGGAGTTGATAGCCAACAATGCACTTCACTTGTTCCCCATGTCCCTCCAACTGTCTTATAGACATCCGTTGTTTGTCTGCAGACCGCTTCTTCCCGTTTGCGTTACTTGTATGGGTATTCGTGTGTCTTTCATGCTTTCTTTTTACTATCCTAGCTAGTCATATATATGAAAAAGTAGAGGACCCACAAGTCAATTTTGACTAGATGATCCGACCGATGGAAATGAACAAGTTTTCCTTTCATCACATGTTGGGCTTTGTGATATGCACAGCTGGAACAAGGTCCATTGCGTTTGGACGACCTTGGTTGGGAAACAAGCCTGTCGTTCAGTCGCTTTGTAAAAAGCACTGTCGCAAGTGTCAACGAAGGAGTTGCAACCCTTTAGTTGCTGTATTTGACGGGGGTGGTGGTATTTTCGGTGTTGGAACCTCGGAGTTGGTGGTGATAGGCATAGTGGCCTGGGTTGTGTTAGGACCGAAGAGACTATATGCACTTTCAAAAGACTTGGGAAGAATTTTCGGCGAACTTCGACAGTCTGCAGAACAAGCAAAAACCACTCTAGTTGCAGCTCTAGAAAGTGAGCTCGAAGAGTCTGATACAAAGAACACCAACAAACCTCTTACCAAGGAAAACGTGGATGAGCACCACGTACTTGAAACAAAGTTACAAGAAAAAGTACAGTGGGACGATGAATCCGTTCCTCCACAAAAAGTCGAAAGCAGCTCGGTGAGACGAGAAACTGTAGATACAGATAGGAAAGTATTCTTGGAGCAATTAGAACGATTGAATAGCAGCAATCCGCAGCCACCTGAGTATGCAAGTTTTCTCCATGTCTCACAGGTTAAAACTGATATTCATAGGGAACTGCCTGAGATACTGAAAAAGATTTCGTCGTTTGGGGAAGATGTAGATAACCGTGAACATTCTTCACCTTCTACTGTGGAAAACTCAGATATGGATCCGGAACTTGCACAACTTGATAAAAAATACCAAGAATTGAGAAATGAAATTATTCAAAAGAAGAAATTAAAGGAATAAAAGAACACAGGGTGAAGTTCCATGGGCTTTTGTAGTCTTTGTACTTGGATACAAGGCAGTTGTCATCCCATCGAAACCAATCACACCATAGACAAGCGCAAACATGGCAAACTTGAGAGAGTAACATAAGCACTATTCCATGGATCGAATTGTCTGTAGAAATACGATACATCAAAGTACTTGGCTTCATTTTTGGAGATGTGTTTCCCACCGCATTTTCGTCCAACGTGGCAAACAGCGATTGGGCGATTTGCATTTGTACAATTTTTGCTGCTCCACACTTTTGTTTTCTTTGGGATTTGCTTGGGTCAAACAAGGAATATGGCGAATACGACTGCTTTGCCAACTTCTGTTTGGGTGAGTCTATTTCATAATTATCCTCGTCTTGGAGGGAATAATACTCTCGAGTTTACGGAACAATGTAAGAACTATCTATCTATTATTGTACTCTTTTGAGTGAGTCGGTTTGTAGACGCAATTCATCAGTTTTATACGTGTCTTCCTTGGTTACTGAGTGGAGTTGTTATATGTGTAATATATTTTTGTGCAGTCATAATTCACACCTGTTTCAAGAAAAGGACAGAAAGCGTTGGATACGTTCCTATTCCACCTGCTGGAATCCTGCGTTCTACCAAGCTTTCTCTGTTATTTCGTGTAGAAATATCCACTCTTTTGTATATCGTATTGTGCACCAGTATATCTTTAGCTTATATATCCACAGTATCTATGGATTATGCGGCTGATCACGTTTTTCAAGTAGTTCATTCAGCTGCATTAAATATTACGGATACCACAAACCTGGCAACTCTTTCTCTCCATTATTTTGAACAACAAGTTACTTCTGGACTAGCTTCCTCTTTTGGTTCTTCCATCGAGTCCACTTTACATTCCGTCAATTCTCAAGTGGATTCCTTTATCGCTTCGTTGAATGGAACGATATCGACCTTACATACGGTGGCCCACGTGGGACATGACGTGGTTTATTATTCCTTTGTGGGAGTTTTGATCGTTTTGGCATTGCAAATATTGGCTTTCTTTTACTTTTATGGTACCGCTAGTCGATTCTTTGTCGGGAAATGGCATATTGGTCATTACATAAGTTGCATAGTTGCCTTGTTTCTTGCGTGGTGGTGCGTGGCATTATTGCTTGGTCTAGGTATCACAGTTGGCGATGCTTGTGTCTCTTTGAAGCAATTGGATGAATACAATTCCAAGCACACATTGTCTCCAGCGTTGGTACAAGAAAATGCGTTTATTCAAAACGGAATCGTATGTCCTTCTTTGCCTAGTGATATACTCGGAACGATAGACACGGTAAGTCTCGATGTTTTCCGAATTTCTTTGTCTCACATGCGGTATGTATGCATATCACACCACCTCTAGTTGGCTTCGAATTTACCTACCATCGAAAGTTTATTGAAACTCAACAACACGCAGTTTTTAAATGCATTGGTTCCATTCTTATTGGTAAGCGTGCAGAGAAACAAGGCTTCCTATTGTAATTCTTACGGTTGTGGTAGAACGAAATTGGAACGGTTACCAGCTGCACGATATTGATACAACCGATACAAACGGTTTATGAACAGGCATGTGGGCGGTTTACGGGTAGTTTGGTTCAAGTCATTGCTATCGATATGTTTGCATTTGCATGTCTCTCCCTGTGTACGTAGCACATACACACATCTATATATATTGGAATGACATTGTTGGTGGTTCTCTAGGTTGGCTCATTATTATTCCTTGGTTGTTGTTTGGTCATTTGAAATGGACAGCATTTCCTCATGTTCGAAGATTGGAAAAGTTTATATTGGCAAGCGAAAGCGCATCAAAAGATGGTTGAGTATACCTCCCTTTGTTTTTCTTATTCTGGCGTCCATCAGACGACGTCTTGTAAATCACAAGCTTCTTGAATCGCAAGCATCATCTTGCTCAACAATGTATCCACATTCATTGGACCCAAATCACCGCCAGTTCTCGACCTTACACTAACCAACCCACCTTGTTCCAACTCCTTGGCACCTATGATTGCCAACAAAGGAATCTTCTCTATCTCTCCATTGCGAATACATTTGGAAATACGGTCTCCAGATTGATCGACTTGAGTACGCAATCCTTTCTAATATCATGGACCAAAATAAGATAATCTAATAGGGATCCAACAATACACTACTTACTTGCTCGGCATATTCACGATACTTGTGACAAATAGTTCTTGCTTCTTCCGAGAGACCAATCCATCTCAATTGAACGGGAGCCAACCACAACGGAAGGTCACCAGCACAATTTTCCAACAAAATACCAAAGAAACGTTCTAAAGATCCAAAAACAGCACGATGTACCATAATCGGTCGATTTCGATGTCCCTCTTTGGTAACATATTCCAACTGAAATCGCTCTGGAAGATTGAAATCACATTGTATAGTGGAACACTGCCACAGTCTTCCAATGGCATCTCTCACTTTGATATCAATCTTTGGACCATAAAACGCACCTCCGCCTTGATCGACCGTATAATGCCAATTCTATATAAGCCAAAATAATATATCATCAACGAGATACACAACGGAACAACGGTATGTGCACTTACTTCTGATTCCATTGCAGCCTTGAGCGCATTTGTAGCCTTTTCCCAAATCTCATCACTTCCGACATATTTTTCTGGCCTGGTAGATAAAGTTACTTCGAACTCGTTGAAACCAAATCGACTTAAAATCTTTTTCGCTAGCAGAAGCACTTTTCGGATTTCGTCACTTAATTGTTCTTCAAGACAAAATATGTGTGCATCATCTTGGGTAAACCCACGAACTCTCATTAAACCGTGCAAAGTTCCAGAACGTTCATAACTGTGTATGAAAGTTATGTTTTTCAACGAGAAAAATTCAAAACTCTTACCGATATACAGTACCCAATTCTGCCCATCGAATAGGAAGGTCGCGATAAGACTTTAAAGAATTCTTATAGACAAGACAATGAAAAGGACAATTCATAGGCTTCAGTTGGTATGGATCGTTCTCTACTTGTATCTGCTGAAACATAGAGTCTCTATAAAAATCGTAATGTCCTGAGATTTTCCAAAGGTCGACTTTGGCAATATGCGCTGTATAAAGCAGTTCGTAACTAGGACACTTTGCATTATCTTTCATAGCTATAAAAAGATAATTTCATACCCGTTCTTCAAATGTTCTCGCCTCCAAAAATCTTCTATCAAACTGCGAATCAAAGCACCCTTTGGATGCCAAAATACTAGTCCACCTCCTGCTTCTTCTTGGATACTGAATAAATCCAATTGTTGTCCAATCACTCGATGATCTCTCTTTTTCGCCTCTTCCTTCTGCTTTAAATATTCTTCCAACTGTTCCTTTGTTTCCCAAGCTGTTCCATAAATTCGTTGTAACATTTCTCTATTCTCATCTCCTCTCCAATAAGCACCTGCTACAGTTTCCAATCGAAACGCTTGTGCATCTATCATTCCTGTATGTTCAACGTGAGGACCTGCACATAAATCCCACCACTCGTTTCCTATATAATATATAGTGATTGGCTCGTCAGCAATGGAGTCTAATATCTCCAATTTGTACGGTTCTTGTATCTCTTCGATTCTTTTCTTTGCTTCTTCCCTAGAGAGGACTTCTCTTCTTAATGGTAACTTTCTCTGAATAATTTTTTTCATCTCTCTTTGAATATTTTCCAAATCTTGCTCCGTTAAAGGCTTTTTTAGAGAAAAATCATAATAGAAGCCGTTTTCTATCCAAGGGCCTATGGTTACTTTGGCTTCTGGGAATAGCTTCTGTACAGCCATTGCCATGACGTGTGCACAAGTATGCCTTATTTTCAACAATAAAGGACTAGTTTCGTTGGTAGGCAACCGCGAATTCGAAATGTTCTTTCTAGGTTTCAACTTGGAGTCATTGGCTGTGATAGAGCTCGTAGGTGCTTGGGCACAGCCATCGACAACTAGCCTTCTCACACAACGTTTCTGTGGAGGAGGCAACCAGCTAGGTCGTTTTTCTATTCTATTCCAACAACAAGGAGAAATATATTTTGAGCGCAAGTTTTGACCAAAGAACAGTCTTTTCCAAGGCAAAGAATAAAGTTTGTTGGTCGCAACCACAAATAGCATTGTAATCCACAATCCACCCAAAAAAGAGCATCAAGACAAAGCACTTGGAAAGCGCGCCATTTTTCGCAGTTTTTATCTCAAAAGACGACGACTCGAATTATTTCTTGTTGTATTGTTTTACCAAATAGGAAGACATTGGGAAAACTAGTAGATGACTATTCTACTGGTTTGTAAAGTTCCATGTTACTCATTTTTAGATATCGACTCTCATGCTTTTTCCTCGTTATATAGGGTGCATCTATTTCCACACTTGAGCAATTTTGCCTAGATAGTTTGTATTTCCTCTGTAGTGGAAGCGAACGACAAGTTTTTCCCGCTTACGGAAGAAAATGGAGCTGATTGGGATGTGGCGTGACTTGACGACGTTGGGAACCACATGGTTCATCTATTTCTCAGCAATAGGCATTCTTCGAAAACTCATTAGGAAACCTCACCCTTTACAACCTATTGTGTTTTTCCACAACCTTTTTCTGGCAGTTGCTAGTTTATGGATGTTCCTAGGTATCTGTGTGGCTCTAAAGAACACTTGGATGGAAGGCGGCTTGAAAGCTATCTATTGTCCCCACTCTATAAAAACTTCCAACCCATTGACCTCATCTTTTTACTCATCTTCTATCGGTTATTGGTTGTATGTCTTCTACTTGTCCAAGTTTTATGAGCTACTGGATACTTTTATCCTCATCTGTCGTGGAAAGCCACTAACGTTGCTACACGTACTGCAATATATCTGGTTCTAGTCTCCAAAATGCTGATTGCTCCTAGGTGTGGCATCACGCTTCCGTTTTATTGGAAACTTGGGCTTGGTATTCCTTTGGTCTTACTTTTGCTAGTTTGGTGAGAGCTTTGGCTGTTGTTGTGGTTTCCTTGCGTTCCTAGTTGACCGACTGTCTTATGTGTTTCTTCTATTTAGGGAATGCTATTCAATACGTTTATTCACGTTTGGATGTATGGTTATTTCGCGGCGTCGGTAAGTCGCTTGTATTTTATTTTCCTCGGTTTTTTTCCGACAGAATTTCTCTCGATATGTCTTCCTAGGCGATCCATATTCGAGTACCTTGGCGTCGATGGATAACCACTATGCAAATTATCCAGTTTATATGTTCTTTTCTGTTGAGTATTCCGTATATTTATTGGCAATGGATCACCAATGCCGCATGTGGAGCGAGCATCCCTGCATGGATTATAAGCGTTGGATGCAACGGTTCTTATTTGTTTTTGTTTATACGTTTTTATACAAAAACATATGTTCACACAGCATAAACCCTTTTTTTTTGGATATCCACACACACACACACACACCCTCTCCCCTTCATATCCAAATAACAACACTAGTGCTTGTTCGATCATTCCTTGACCAACACAAACACATGTTTCCTATTCCCACGAGAAATGCGCATGCGAGCATCCAAAAAAGTAGTTTCTAAAAACCCTCTCGCATTGCTCGGTGCAGGAAACTTTATCGGCCCAAACTGAAACCGACGAAACTGTACAAACACTTTTTTCGGAGGTGACTTGGTAAACGTTGCCCATACGCGGTTTTCAAACGAGACAATACCCAACGGCTTGACCGTTTCCATATTCTCCACTTGCATGGTATCCAAAAATATGGACTGATATATGGCACCCACTGGTTGCAACCAACGAGGTCTCGAAACACCTAAAATATTATCCGAATCGGTGTACACCAAACGCCACTTGCCACCTAGTTGAGGAGAGTCCACTGGAACAGGTGTAGGGTTCATCAACTCCAAAAGTGCTATAAACACACACACGACAATAACCAGTTGAACCGCGAAAGAAAGCAAGGTGCGTACCTATTTTCTCATTGACTACTGCCTTGATGGCACTATTGTTCAGTGCTTTTCTTCCCAACTCCAAAGGGGCAACATAGTCAAGTAAATCTTGTTGTGCAATGCTTATTTGACTGGATGTCGCAGTAGCTTTGGGCCAACATGTTCTTGTAGGAACCACAACAACCTTTCTATGGTTGTAACGTTTGTTATGAGCGCGCCCAGTAGAAATAAAACTTTGACGAGGCAATAACCTGCCACTACTCCACTGGTGGTGCAACGGACACGAACAGTCAATATACAGTGTCTTTACACACTTTTTCCTACCTTGGAATTTTCATGACACCAAGTTGTTGTTACAAACAAACCACAAGTCGTCTGTCGTGGTACAAAACGACCGCCGCAAGGTCTACTGCTGCTGCTGCTATGGATCATCTCCTTGTGCTCCAGCTGCTGCTCCTCTTATTACCACCAGCGTTGTTTTGTTGGGTGGATTATCGATGTGCGAATGTGGTTTTCGATGGAAGAAATGGCGCCAAATGCCAAAGCAAGTAGCATTTTTCTTCTTCCAAAATGATACACAATAAAAAGAGGCATATGCTTTCATTCGTGAAGAGTAGTCCGGATTCTGTTATCATTGTATTCTCCTATCTATATAGGGGAATGGAAAGAGAGACGAAAGTATCATGGACACACTAGAGGAGATAGGAAGAGTTTTCATTCTCTTCCATAGGAGAATTGCAATGACCTCACGAATTGTACTTTGCTACGAGTAGTCACATAGCAGTTGCCCAACCCACCCATATGTTCCACCTTTGCTCGCACACAACTTGACCATGGACTTGAGAACCCGAGACTCGTGTCCCTTGGCTCGCATCCATAAAAGCCACAAGGACCTTTATGTCTTTTGCCAACACAAGAGACATAAGAGTGAGGGGCATAGGATCCACCAACAAGGTGTGCAGAGCGAGTGTCATTTCTGGTAAGTAGGACCACCATGGATATGTCCACTAGTGGTGCTCTCACGAGCAAAACACAGCAAGTGTTGTTGTGGGCAAACCCGGACCTTCCCCGATGAACACCAAGTAGTAGTGTGCAAATATCATCACTACTCCTTCTCATCGAATCGTGAGCTTTCATGAAGAAAGCATACGCTGTGTGATCCACGATCCAAGTCACCGTCTCTCTTTGTTGTACTCCATTCCCTAACTATATATATCTCACTCCTCTTCTATCCAAGCGCCATTTTCGATATTTCAATCCAAGCAATGGCCGTGTGAAATCGATGTTGGGATAAATATTGTGTGGATTATCTCTTCTTTCTCCCTATTTGGACACACACACACATATATATATATATATATATATATATATATATATAGATAGATAGATAGTGAGAGCAAAAGACTATTCCTATATACATCTAAATATCCTTCTCGAACCGACCACTGCCACGTAGTTGGAGCAGCTACATCAGCCAAAGTCTCAAATACAACTCGCTTCCACCACAAACCAAAGGGATCCTCCTTTCTTTTTCTCAACAAATAGGAAATCCCATCTTTTACCTGATTCTCTACACAACGATATACATATTCCACCTGACTCTTATCTTTCATCGCATCCTTCAACGTTCGAGTATCGATAGGAGATGAAAAGTAGAAATAGATGCGATGAGGCACGCGAGGAAGCGACAAGGGCTGAACAAAATTCACCATGTCTTGAGGATTCAAAGGACCTTTCCATTCACGAACGGTATCTCCTAGAGGCATCTGAGAACGAGAAAATAGAGACTTCATCCAACGTTCCAACAAAGGAATTCGCAACAATTCTTCTCCATCCAAAACGATTTGAAAATTATCTTCAGGACCTACACAAGAAAAAGGAACTATCCAAGCATCGTGTCGAATAGCCATCCGAACAAACTCCGCCTCTTTCGGCCAATGTAAGGAATAAGCTTCATCTTTGCGTTTAAATGCTTCTCTCGCACCCCCAGGAAATAATAAAACAGCTTCTTTCTGTTCAAGAAGACGATATAAATTGCGAGGAGTAGCAGCAACAGAACCAAAACTTTCCATAATCCTCAGAAAGCTGTTTGAATGGCGACGATGATTATTTCGTACCGAGGAAGAAGAAGAAGAAATACGTTGCATCTCGGAATGACGTTGGAAGCTCCAAAATATTGGATGTGCCAACGCTCGAACCAAAATGTTTCTTTTGCTTAAAAAATGTTCGATAAAGAAAGGAACATCGGTGATTCCATATAAAGTATGATTTCCAACAAATAAAATAGGACGTCCTTGTTGTTCTGGTACACGATCGACACCAATAAACACAGGCGAAAAAACCTTATTATAAGTTGCAAGTTGCTCTCGAGCATTTTGTATCACCTCTAGAGATGAAAATTTTGGGTGTGTTTCTTTCGACTGAGAAACAGATTCTGTGCTAGAAGAGGCAGACATCTTACTCCAAGAATAAGATTTTCCAAGAGTCGACTTGCATGATGTCATGGAGGATAAGATATCATGGGAACGAAGGATAAGTTGTGATAAACCAATATCACGCTCCAACAAAAGTCCATGACCGCCATAAGGACAAATATAGCGAACAGCATATGGAAATAAATTCAAAAGTCTTTCTGACTCGGCATAGGAAGGAATAAGAAGATCGTTGACCGAGGCAATAAGAAAGATTTTCGTCTCTAGTTTGCTCCAATCCTTCACACGAAACTTCTCAATGAGACCAATACGATGTCGAAGTGTTTCGGGAGGAAGAATTTCTGATAATTTTGGTAAGTTCTGGGCTGCAAGTAAAAGCTTCTCAGGTTGAGACCATCTTCTTCCAAAATCTAATAAAAGAGGTGAAATGATAACTGGAGCAATTTGATAGAGGAATGACGGAAGTGTATCCAATCTAGATAATATTCTCGAGAATACGGACCTGGAATAACTGGTGGCAGGATTAACAAGAGTAACATGTTCAAAGAGGTGAGGCCTCCTTTCAGCCAATAACAGAGCTAGGCAACATCCCATACTTTCAGCAACTAGCCAAACCTTTGCGGATTCTCTTGAATGCAAAGTTTCCAAACAATAGTCATTTATGACGTCGTCAATCAACAACAGAGTCTTATCTACAAGTTGATGCCAACTATACAACTCTGAAGATGGCCATACAAGACAGCGGACATGAAAATGTTTCCGAAGACTATCCAGTTGTGGAAGGATGCCAAGGCCTGTTCCATCAATGCCAGGTAAATACAATAGTAGCGGCTTTGCCTTGGAATGAACAGATGAAGAAGACAAGTCGCTTGATAAGACTTGAGATTTCTCCCACTCTGTCTCTTGAGAAGGCTCATCAGGAACCTTGAGAAACCGAAGCGTTCCCGTTTCCCAATGAGCTACGGATGAAAAAGCAACGAGGTCTTCTGGTAAAGAACCTGCCAGATGATTCACTATAGGAAATGCTGGCTGACTCGTGGCAGCCTGAAATGACTTTAAAAATGGATGGTTACTGTTCAACTTCCAATGCGCGAGGCCATCGGAAAGCAAACCGAGATATCGAGAAGACGGCATAACCTCTTCGGCAAAAACAAAACGGGTATCTTCTGCAACTAGAGTAAACGCCAAAACTGCTTGTCCGTCATCTTCTTTCAAAACTTTGACTACTCTTTCTTTATAAGCACCGGTTATCCCAATACCTTCACTTCTGGAAAGTCTCTTCCAATCACTCCAGTTTAATTTGTACAATACACCAGAGACAGTGCCATCTATGTCCTCTTTAATATTCGCAAAGCAAGGTTCTACTATTGGTATACCGCGGACATTGAAACAGAGTCGGTAACCGGATAACTGAGCTTTCGTGGCTTTTAAATATCGGAAACGTCTAAATAGGTTGGAAGAATGGGGTCCGAAAACTTTTGGAGATAAATTAGAACCATATGCAAAATACCAAATGACTTGGTCATTCTTTACACCGGTTGTTTTGCTTTTAGAATTCGTAGCTTCTCGATGAGTACTTCTGACAGCAGGTGCTTCTTGGTGTATCGAACAATATACGCACACTCGCGGTAAGGAAAGGATATTCTGCATTAAACTTCTTCTCGAGCCACGTAAAATTTTTATGCTTTTCGAGTTCTCTTCAAGTGGAAATGAATGAAAGACAAACGACATGGTCACAGCCACACGCATAAATTTAGAAAGGTAATTACGGATCGTAAATTTTAGGCGTCGCACCGTGACAATAGCAATATCAAAATGTACCGGACAGATTCAGCGTTTCAACGTTCCATCTTCAGCAAACGTAACTTTTTAATAAAAAATAATTAACCAAAACTTCCGTTGAGATAACTTAAACTAATGCACTGTAAACTCTAGCTGTAAAACTAGAGTGTATAATTACAATTTCAAACAAACCCTTGACACTAACAAATTAACATTGCTTATTAATTATAAACGTAAGCTAACAAACAATTAACAGAAGACGTTTACCTTGTCTGAAATCGCATTTAATTTTCGCTTCAAATAAAAGCTGAGACAAAGGTAAATGAGAAAAGAGAACTCTATTTAATTTAC
The DNA here is from genome assembly GCA_026122205.1 of Galdieria yellowstonensis. Classification (NCBI taxonomy): domain Eukaryota; phylum Rhodophyta; class Bangiophyceae; order Galdieriales; family Galdieriaceae; genus Galdieria; species Galdieria yellowstonensis. The sequence continues at coordinate 81,064 of JANCYU010000066.1, forward strand.
TGCTAACTTAATTAAAACGCTACATTTGAATAAATTCCCTTGTGCTGTTTAAAACCATATGTACATTTTTTTGAGATTTTTCTACATTATTAGAGATGTTAATTTTTTATTACCGCTTTAGTCTTTAATTTAACTCTCGAAGCTGCAAGAGCATAAATTTTACTGAGATATTAGCAAATCTATTAATAGCGTTGATGGATTCTTTTATTGCATTTTCAATAAAATTTAATTTTAGAATCATTTATACGATCAATAAAGCGCTCAAAGTTTTATTCTTAAAATATTTTTTTCCCTCTGATTGGTGACTTATTCTCTTATTTCCAAATCTGTTACACAAAGGGAAAGGTGTCTAAGAACCATACGAAGTGGTTTGTCGAAAATGAGCAAATTTCCTTATTTGTTTTTGCCAACAGAAATTTTGACACTCTTCGTTCCTCTTTTTATTGTATTTCTCCGCCTACACTAACTGTACATTGTCTATGGTGTTCCTGATAGCGACTTGTTTTTTCCCCCTTGACTGCTCGCTTCTCATTTTTTTTACGAAAACTTTTAGTGATGTACATGAAACAAGTGATAAAAGGCATCTCACGTTGTTCTGTACATGTACTCACAAAGCATCCTATTCTAGGAAGAACAGGCATAATGGAGCATTTGATGCAACTATGCTATGCAATGGAGAATATCCCATGGAACCATCGCTAGAATGTGCTTTGGCATATTTTTTTACACTGAGCGCTTGTACCTAGCCAATGCACGTAAACTCGCTACACAACTATCCATTAGCAACGTTTTATTTATCTGTAAAAACACAAAAGCGAGAGAGCGAGAGCAAAACAGCGCTTTATCACATAGCATATTTCCTTGTCCATTCTCTCGCAGTTTCCTCATATTTTCCTCGATTTGTTTTGTACAACTGCGCAATTTCTGGGACAAGAGGGTCATCCGGATTCGGGTCGGTCAGCAACGAACAGATAGACAGTAGCACTTTAGAGATAGTCAGTGCTGGACTCCATTGGTCGCGAAGAATATCCAAGCAGATACTTCCATTGGAGTTAATATTCGGGTGATATATACGAGTGGTAAATTGCACCTACAAGGATGGTCAGCGCTTTTTGTGGGTTAAGGTGGTTTGGGGTGGTTTTTGGTGGAATAGGGCGCTACTTACTTTGGGAGGTTTGAACGGATAGTCGGTTGGAAAATGGATATTGAGGAAAAACACTCCACCAGCATATGGCGAGTCAGGCTACATAAGAAATGAGCACGGCAAAAAAGTACACAAGGTTTTGCTTACAGGGCCCATGATAGTAGCTTGCCAGTGAAAGAGGTCGTCCCCTACGGGCCCCGCACTACAGTTAGAAGGGGGGTCTCTACCCAAGTCTTGCAACTCCTTTGTCACAACTACGGTTATGCTTTTCCTTGATAGCCACCACCACAACTTACTTTGGTTATTCTCTTGGTCGCCATTCAAATATCACACAAAACCGCACGAGACGCGTCGTCCCCAACCACCACACACCACAACAACAACAATAAGGGAGACGTGGATTTTCCGATGCTTGTTTGCTTGGGGAGTGGGACCGCTCCACAAAAGACATTTTGACATGAGGGACAAAAAAAATATGGCGCGCACAAGAAAAAACTATATATTTTTTTTCATTTATGATAGGACATCAATATACTTTCCAACTTGTCCCAACTCCATTCTTCAGCACTGTCATACACAGCATCAGCCAAGGAAAAATCTTCTCCACGAGTATAATAACTTTTCGTAATGACACAAGGTAAGCCAGCTGCTTTTGCCGCTCTCAAACCCACTAGAAACAATTGTCCAAAACCATGTATCCCCAACTTGCACGTCAACTTACCGTTACTATCTTCTACCACCAAACACGAATTTTTTTCCATCCCCAGCGTCTTGACAGCCAATTCGTATATATCCGGTGCAGGCTTCTTCTTTTCGACTTGGTCACCGGCAAAAATCGGAATTTGTTCTGCCACTTGTTGCGGAAACAAACAAACGACCAACTCTCGAACCGCCTTTTCGTTGGACGTCGAACACACAGCAACCGCGATACCGTTTTCCAGCGCTCGGGTGATCCACTCGAGAATACCTGGACGCAACGATATTTCCCCATTACGTACCATTTGTGTAAATATTTCTGTCTTTTTCTCGTGCACCGGAGCCACCTTGGCCAATAACCACGTCGATGACTGCGGCATTCCTAGTTTTTCTGGCCAACCAACTTGGTTCCAATAAGCTACCATTCTTTCTTTCCCACCACCTATTTGTAATAACCGACCATACGTTTCCACATCCCAATGCGTTTTCAAATCCAACGCCTCAAACGCTCGGTTAAAAGCTACGCGATGGCCATCTTTCTCGGTTTCCGCCAATACTCCATCGCAATCAAATAGAAACGCTCGTAATAGAGACATTTTCACGCAACAACTGGTAGGTGCACATATATGGCAAGTGCGATGTTTGGTTCCTAGTCTTGAACCATAAAGCTTCGTGGTTCCAGGCAGACTTGGAATGCTGAATCCAACCAACATGTTTCTCTCTCTCTCTCTGTGTGTCTGTGTTGGTTGTGTGTGTGTGGGGAGATTCATCCAATGCTCACGAGCTCCCATTTTTTGTTTTCTCTCTCTCTTTGTGGCCAATGTTTATTCTACACGATGGCTACTTGAGCCAATTTGCGCAATTTCTTGGCCGCACTAGGACCCAATTGATCAACTAGACTACTAAATTCACTCGTTGGATCACTCAACAAAGTACGAGGTGAATCCATCTCGACTACTTTGCCATTTTGCAACACGATAATTTTATCCGCATCGATAACCGTCTTGAGTCGATGCGCAATGATAATCAGCGTACAGTCACGAAATTCTCTCCGAATCGTGTGTTGAATGAGTTCATCCGTTTGCATATCGCATGCAGCAGTTGCTTCGTCCATCACAATAATCTACGCCGCTATTATTATATTCTTGGATCAAGAATGGCTTTACTTACTTTGGTTTTTCTCAATAGACAACGAGCCAAACACAACAATTGACGCTGTCCGGCAGAAAAATTTTCACCTCCATCGGCAACTATCGTATCCAAACCAAAAGGAAGCGATTCGATGTAATGTTTTAAATGTGCTTGCGCCAAAGCTTGCCATATACGATGCTCGTCAAAACTAGAGATGAATATCATCCTCGTCCATACATTGTAATAAAAAGTGTAGTGTTGCTTACTCTTGAAATGGATCCAAATTGGAACGAACAGTGCCTGTAAACAAGATAGGATCCTGAGTGATTATAGATATTCTACTGCGCAACGTTCTCAATCCTATTTGGGAAATGTCGATATCATCCACCAATATTCTATTCAAACTCGTCAGTTGGTATGGGATCAAAATAGGCAGTGAACACATCATCCTTATTTCCATTTACCTTCCACTGGTCAACTCGACCATACGAAACAATGCCAATGTCAAAGAACTCTTTCCTGCTCCCGTCCTTCCTACAATACCAACTTTTTCTCCGCCTCGAATACAAAACGATATTCCACGAAGCGCAGGTTCCATTTCTGGACGATATTGCATGACCACATTTTCAAATACAACGCAGCCTTTGGTTGGCCATTGCTCAGGACGAGGATCTCTTTCTATCATCCAATAATAATAATAATAATGATGACACATTCAACTCTCTTCTTTTCCGTCCATATCGATATCTATCTTACCTGGAACATCATAAGCACTTTCAGATTCCAAATTTCCATAATACAATATGCGCTCCACCGAATTCATTTGGGTTTCTGTATCGGTACTCATTCGAATGAACCAACTAAGCGTACCTGTCACCTAATAATAATCATCATAGCAATGCTTCATCTACTTCATTATCCTCTCCAATATTATTCTCATCTTACTTGTAATGCATAGGTAATACTCAATCCAGCTAGACCAGAATCGATATGTCCTTTGGCCAAAGTTGCCAATAAAGAAGCAACAGATACCAAACAAACTCCTACTATATCCAAACGAATACCTACAAGTATCACATGTCAGTATATTTGTGCCTATCTATCAATCATAGAATAGGATATTACCCAACCACCGATTACAAGCTACACTGTACAAAGTAGGCTTGGAATTTTTATCCAACAAGGCAAAATTTTGATTGCGAAACATGGATTGTGCATCGAATGCGCGAATACACGATACTCCATTCAACCTATATGCCGTAAGCACTATACATACGATGTTCAAGGTTACAACTTACGTCTCTCCAAAATGTGCCAAAAATGGGCTTCGAGTAATGGATTCCAATCGTTTCAGTTCTCGATTGGTTTGCAAGTAAAATGTGCTAATCAATCGATAAATCCAACCGAGAGGTATGAGAACCAATACAATCTATATTCCATCCATCAACAACAAAGTCACACGAGATGGCTGTCTTACCAAAGGAGTCACAAACATTGTCACCAAAATGCCTCCAATCATAGTAAATAGAGAATTGAATACGGAAGACATGGATTGAGGAAGGGAACGATCCAACGCTTCCTGATCTTTGGCAAATCTATGACACACATAAGACTAATTGGTCCAATAGAGACAAGTATTGCTATTACCTATTCAATATTCTACCCACCGGAGTAGCATCAAAGAATCTCATAGGAGCTCTTATGACTGTATTCAACATACGCAGGTGCATTCCTTGAGCGGCACTTAAACCACCAAGTATCCATATCAATTGCCTATGAAGAATGAAACAAGTCCCTTTCCATTGGATAACCTTACCTTAGTAAGATAAACACGGCATTCCCCAAAGCCAATGCAATATATATAGTCACATAATATAGTGTGGAATGTGCAGCAGAGCCACTGCGACTCGAAGCACTATCATCCGACCAAGCAGATAACCAAGCATCTACAGCTATACGTAATCCTTGAGCACAAGTTCCTAATGGCCCTCATCAATATACTTTTATAAATATTCTCTCGGTCTTTTCTCTACACTACCTGAAAATATCGTCAAAGTAAAGAAGAATACTCCAACTGCCATAAAATATGCAATATAGATGGAAAATTTTACACGTCCTGTAAATCGTTCTTCATCTATCGTCAATTTGGCCTATTTATACACATATATATATATACAGATAGATAGATGGATAGTGAGATATGCCACTAGTCTCCAACTTGGTTCTCGATTGCCAACAAAATCTTACCTTGTCATTCTGTGGTTTTTCTAGTTGCTGCAATTGACTTTCCTTGGTTTGCTGTTTCGTATCGTCCACACTTGTTGTTTCCTCTTGTTCCAAACTTTCGAGGTCACTTTCGGATGAGCTTGTGGGAACAACGGTCGATGAGTTGACTCGTTCGTTGTATCCATTGGCACAAGGATGACTGGTTTGTTCCAAAGATATTGCAGTTTGTTCGCCAGTCGATACCAAATGTGGTTCATTCAATGCCTTTCTTGGAGGTGATGATGACTGTGCAGCTGAACTTTGGAAGAAACTGCCAATCGAAGCTCGAGTTATCAAATCATCAAACTTTCCTTGATCGACCAATTTCCCTTGATGAACAACTAGAATGTTATCCGCTCTAAACATACAAATATCAGCATCTCTTCTTCAACACTAGGAGGAAATGCTTACTTGGATAGAAAATCAATGTGATGGGTGACCAATATTCTGGTTTTTCCTTTCAATAAAGGGCCATCGATTGCCATATCAAACAATTGCTTTGCGACATGCGTATCCACAGCACTCAAAGGATCATCTACAACAAATGAATAGGGAGATTATGCACTTTGTACTCTCTCCTTACCAAGCATATACACATCGCTATCTCTATAACAAGCCCTTGCTAGAGCAATTCTAGCTTTTTGACCTCCGGAGAGATTGATTCCCTTTTCTCCAATTTCAGTCTTATCTCCAGCTGGAAGCATATCCAAATCAGGCAATAGAGCACAACTTTCTAATGTTTGGTAATAGCGCTCTTCATTGTATTCTTCTCCAAACAGAATATTTTCACGAAGTGTTTGATTAATAACCCATGGAATCTATCCATAGGTAAGCATATCCATATCGTTTATACACATGTTACAAATACCTGAGGAGAATATGCGACTTTTCCCTTGACAAATGCTTTTCTTTCAGGTGGCAAATCATCCACCATTTCTCCCAACAAAGCAGAAAGAATGGAAGTCTTTCCAGAGCCAACCTAACAAGGACATCATATGCAACAACTATCTTTGTTTCTCAATCTCACTTACGGAACCCACAATGGCAACCAATTGACCTCGTCTCACTTGGAAATGAATGTCTTGTAAAATAGCTCTTCTCTTTCTTTTGTCTTGTCGATTCCAATAAAAGTTGCCTCCATTCATTGCTGCTACAATTTCTTCTTCTTCTTCTTCATTCTACAACCACCACCAATATTGAATATCCGAACGAGAAATAGAAAACGACATCAACAATACCTCTTCTTGATCTTCTTTTCTTCCTTGTACTTGGGTTTGTAATAGAAAATGCTGAATACGTCTACTCGATACAATACCCTGTCATGTTCAAGTATGTATGTACTTTCTTCTTTTGCAAAAGAGACTTACATCGATAAGAGAACTAATCAAATCAGGAAATACGTTGAGAGGAAAACGGAGAATATTAAACAGAGTCAAGGCTGAAAATGCTCTCGCGGGAGTTAATTCTATGCGACTATCCAACGACATTACAGAAAAAGATACGGCAGCAACAGCAACCTATCTTGGATGAATAGCAATATCAAAACTCGTGGCCAACTATCGTACCGGTGTAAACTGCCATACAAAACCACTGACTGCATTGTATATCATAAGTTTTCTCAAGCTTTGTACTTCCAATTCTAAGACATTCTTTTCTGTATATGGAACAAACACCACAAAGGAAATAAATACCTCTCAACGCTAAAATGTGCTTCTTAATGCTTTCTTCCCAAGCAAAAAGTTTGATTTGACGTATGCCGAGGAGCATTTCATTTACCGCTCGTACCTATCATACGAAATCTATCTCTTCTATGCAAATATATAAATAGACATACTCTATCATCCTTTCTCTTCATAAGAGACTGCGATAATCTTCGCATAATTCTTGCCAAAACTAAATTCAACGGTATCAACGCCAACATCAAAGCCAAACCTACAAGTCTCCATATTCAACGACGACGGCTCATTGTTGTTCTATACCAATTACTTCTTACCAGCAAAGGAAGCAATTCCAATCACTTTGTATAAGAAAATCATAGAAACAACGATTTGAAAAGGACCACTCCATAATAAATGCAAATAGGGAAAAAGAGAAAGACCTAAACATGTACACTTAGATATCAGAAATAAACACTTATTCCTATACAAACCTATTCGTTGGGCATCCACTGCAATGAGATTCACCATTTCACCCACGGTAGAAGCATTTCTTGCTTCTGCATCCAACCGAAGAGACTTTTGGAAGACAGCAGCACTTATTCCATTTCTTACATGTAAACCTAATTCGTTCGAGTTTAAACTGCATCCTTTATCAAGGATTAGAACCTACCAACTCGATAACATCTCATAAAATAGGACTGTAAAAATAACGACTGGGTCGACATTCCAATCCTACACAGAAACTGTTGTTATTTCTCCTAGTACAATGTGTGTATATATACGAACGTTAATAATAAACAGTATCCAAGCCCAACCATCAAGGATTCACTCGGGTCCTTTAAATAAACCAATATTCCATTCAATACAACAGGTCCCACAAACTGTAAACAATCATAGACAAACTTGAGCGGAGCTGCTTTCAAAAACGCCCATCCAAACGCACGCCTATACAATAATAAACTCGAGAAAATGCTTTCTAAATGCAACGCTACCCTATGGCAAAGGCAACAGAAGGCTGTTTGGGACTGCGGAAAAAGTCTCCAAGAACGCTTCGAAAACTCTTGCGACTTGTTTGCACAACGGACCGCTCTTCTTCCACTGGAGAAGAGTTGCTATCTGTCTCTTCCAGAAATGGTTCTTGCTGACTCTCTAAAGGCTGAGTATCAAAACTTTCTAGTTCCACAGATTGTTCTTGAGACGAGTCGTCCGTCCTCCGACAACGAACATATTCTTTTTTCCAAGATTCTTCAAAGGCCTTGGATAACTGAACCGTTTGATCAGAAGAGTGCAAACCCCATAAATCCTTCTCTTCCTAGTTCCTTCTTCAGTTTATGGTCACAAAATGGTGGTCTGGTAACCTACCAGTGGGTTTCTGGCGCCATATCTCAGTAGAGGATTTAGCCAACTAAAAGTTATTTTGGAGAACCAAGACGAAGAGAATTCAGGGTTTTCAAATAGACAATATGCCTCTTCCTACAATAATATTGGAGTAAGCTTGCTTGAAAGAAAGAGAGATGGCAACTTCACCGGTTCTTGGTCCAGTAAATGCGAGCCCTGAGAACCCAACACTTCAAGTTCTTCATCTTGTTGTGGTACCACAGTATATTTATTCTTTCTGTCTTCTGACATAACACAAGTTGTCGAGTCGCGCTGGCGCTGCCTGCTTTGCCAATCGCAACTTGTGTCCCGACGAGTGTCCAACGGGCATGCGGACACTTGTCTCTTCTTACTTGGAAAACATACGCACGAAGGGAATGGCACAAGGTTTTCTGGGGAATATGTTTGTGTGTGTGAAAAACTCGTTGCTTTCTTTCACACAACGCACACACTATACTTGACATAAATAACCAGAGTAGGGTAATAAGAATAGATGAAAAGCTCGAATTTCGTGAACCGTTTCTCGTGTCTCTCATCTACAGACTTGTGCTCGTTGATATTGGAAAAAGTAGTGCTTCCATGGAACTATCCACTTGAGACGCCATGGATGGAATATGCTCGAGGATAATGTACAGTTTGTCTCATTCTGCACGTCGTGTGAAGCCAAGAATAGATTCCACCATCAACATTATTATTGGCTTTTTATCTGCCAGCATAGTTGCAAGACTTTGTGTAGGCAGCTTTACGTACCGTTGACACTGGACCTCTTCTTTTCGAGCTGTAGGTTGCGTTGTCTCAGGGTTTGTCTTTTTTGTCGAAACTTTGGTGACAACTCTTTGTGGTATACCCCGACATGCAAAGGTCTCTTGTCCACAACTGACATTGTGTTACTTGTGAGTTGAAACAATAGTAAACATGGATATACATATGTGCTACCGCATGTGTCTACTACGGATGGGATACATCTTTGAAATAAACAAGCGATTTTACTAGTGTTACCTACAATTCTTGGAGAGACAAGTAGAGGCAGAATAGGAAACATTCCAATTGTATTATTCAATGATCCTATGTGGATGTAGAAGACAAGGACGTTCCAAGGTTGGAGAAAAAATGCCACAAAATGGATGGTGGAGAGAATTGGAGAGCTCCCTTCCTTTTCCCCTCCTGCAGTTTGGGATTCTTCCAAGAGCATATCTGCGGTGTGTGGAATAGACAGCGCGTACTTTTTATGTTACGTGTGAAGTGACGTATTATGAGAACCAAAAAGAAGAACGGTGGTATCCACATAGCCAAAAATATACAGCTGAGGGAGGAAGAAGGGGAAATACTGGATATTATTCAAAAGTCTGGGTGGATGTTCGGTATAGTGGACCATCCCGTGAGACAAACTCAAAAGTGTCCTGTATTACCCAGCTTTGTTCCGAAAGCTTCACACATATCGGGGTTTACTGTTGACTATAATACTAGTACTTTTCACGGAAACGCAGATAACTTGAAAGGGTACGTAATAAAGGTTGGTCTTGAAGCATCCATCGTTGATAATATTATAGGCACTGTCCTATTCACTCGAAAAGTTGAAGAGAATGATGGAATAATATGGTTGTGGTGTTGTGTGGAATTGCAATAAATAATAATAAAATTGATTTTTTGTATTGTTGTTGTTGGCCCGCATTGTTGCCTCCTCTCTTTGGTCTCAAGTGTGGGTGTGGTTACAACGTCCCCTTGATTCCTCATCATGTCTTCGTGGTCTTTAGAACAAGGTTGGAGTTGGCTACTTGACAACTTTTCAGAGTTTCAATTACATACTCTTGGTACATTCATTATCCATGAAGTATGTTATTGGGGTAGTTATGTGCCGTTTCTATTGTTGGATGCCATTCCGTACTTTCGAAGGTGGAAAATACAAAGAGACAAGGTTAATGATGCCTCCACTCAGTGGAACTGTATTTTAGGAGTATTAAGAAATCATTTTTTGTTAGTGTTGCCTCTTATTATTGTGACGCATCCCTTTTTTGCGTGGATGGGAACGCGAGATGAGTTACCGCTGCCCTCTGTCGGAGAGATTGCTTCTCAAGTGTTTTTATTTTTTGTCATCGAAGACTTTATTTTCTATTGGGGACATAGAGCGTTGCATACTCCTTATCTTTATCGAAAAGTGCACGTCGTTCATCATTTGCATTCTTCTCCTTTTGGAATAACTGCTGAATATGCTCATCCGGTGGAAGTAGTATTCTTAGGAACGGCTTCCATTGCAGGACCTATGCTCGTTGGACCTCACTTGTTGACGCTTTGGATATATTTGGGGCTAAGGTTGGTACAAACGGTGGAAGCGCACAGTGGATATGACTTTCCTTGGAGTCCTCGTTATTGGATACCTTTTTATGGAGGAGCAGAGTTTCATGATTATCATCACAAGATATATTCTGGGAATTATGCTTCCAGTTTTATTTGGAACGACTATATGTTTGGAACGGATTATGCTTATCGTTTGTACAAAGCAAAAGGAATGGATGCTTCCTAGGTATCTCTAGGCGTCGTGCGCATTCTCTTCTATATATATATACATTTATAGAGAGAGAAAGAAAGAGATTCGTGTTGCATTTTCCGTGGCACAAGTTGTTTTCTATAAAGCGTTGTTGGAAACACATATAGTATTGGGTCTACTTGGCAACGACGTATACAAAACAACAGAGATTGTATAGACAATTCCACAAGTAGTTTGCATATTGCACAAGAATCGCACAACTGTGTCTTCTCGATCGTTTTCCTGGGCACAACACAATCCATCGTCGGTGGTGGTAGTGGATCGCAGCCATGCGAAACCTTACCGAAGAGGAACTCCACGCAGTGTTTGAAAAGCTTGCAAAATTTATTGGAAAAGATATCCAGACATTGGTACAAGGACCTTTGGAAGATTGTTGTTTTCGGTAAGCACCAGTAGGAGTTGCGTTCCATCTTGAATGTCGGCATGAGAATAGGTTACAAAAGGATAGAGTGTTTTATGTAAGAGAAGCTATAGCTGCTGCTGCAACCAGTATAGCTAGAGATAATTTAGCAAGTTTGGGTTTATGTGTTGGAAAGTTTACCCATAGTGGTAGATTTCAAGTGCATATCACTTTTTTACCATATTTGGCGCCGTTTGCAAAGGTAAGCAAGCGTATGATATTACTTGTAGGAAACGGTATATCACAGAAAACAACAACATAGTATAAAGTTTGGTTAAAGCCTCAGTCTGAAATGTCATTTTTGTATGGCAACCACGTGTTGAAGAGTGGAGTTGCAACGTTGACACAAGACACTCCCAAGAATCAACCGGTAGTGGTGTTTAATCAGAGCGAGATACCGCTTGGTTTTGGTGTGACTGCTCGTTCTTCTTTGGAAGTGCAACAAGCGAATTCGACGGATTTGATTGTGTTGAATCAAGCGGATATTGGAAGTTATTTGAGAGATGAAGATCATTTTGTAGGTTGTGCGCTATAATAACAACAACTCCAATAGCAATGTCTATCCATATATACCTTTATATATATAAATATATATATATTTGTGTAGGTGTGTGTAGGTGTGTGATAATGCTAGTTGGGTGGACCATTGCTACGAGGCTCTTCTTCCGCATTGTGCACTATTATTCGACACGCCACAAAGAAATAAAAACAATTGCTGGTTATTCTCTTCCTAGTCGGTGGCAACGAAACAATACCAAACGTCTATTACATTCCACCATGTCAAGTAGTTCTTCTTCTCCCGATGGCCCTTTTGTTACGAGCGAGTGGTTATACCACAACTTGTCCCGAGTCAAAGTGGTGGATGCCTCCTGGCGCTTTTCACCCGATGGAAAAACTTCGAGCTTTTATCGAGAGTTTCTTGAAGAAAGGATCCCAAACGCTCGATATTTTGACATTGAGAAAGCAGTACGAGAAGATGACGATGTTCCTCACTTGTTACCTAGTAGTGCTCAATTTGCTGCTTATGTGGGAACGAATGTGGGAGCAAGTAACGAGGACACCCTAGTTGTTTATTCTCGACCTCATTTGGTAGGTGCTGCACGTGTATGGTGGATGTTTCGAGTATTTGGAATGCCTGAAAACCAAGTGTTTATTTTAAGAGGAGGATTGGAGGATTGGAAGAAACATGGCTATCCTATTGCCAGTAGCCACGATGATAATAGTTGGATGCCATCCGAGACCAACAAGACTTTTGTTGCACAATATCAACCACAGTTTGTTGCCGATCAGTTGCTAGTAAAAGAGTATGTCCAGTCTCCAAGAGATTGTGTAATATTGGATGCTCGTTCTTCTGGTCGTTTTCATGGAACAGAACCAGAGCCACGAGCAGGAGTTCCTAGTGGTCACGTGGACACAGCTATCAATATCCCGTTTGTAGAGTTGCTAACTCAAGATGGCCAAGATATACTGGATAAAGAAGAGTTGAAACAAATATTTCAACGTCATGGGGTGGTAGATAAGAGAAATGTGATTTGTATGTGTGGTTCGGGAGTAACTGCTACTGTTGTCCATGTCGCTTTGCAATATGCGTTGCAACGATCGAGTCGAGTATACGATGGCTCGTGGATGGATTGGACAAGGAAACATCGGAAATGAGCAGTCGCCATCCTTTCTTTCATTGTCCACGACGAAGGAGCATGTCGAGTTTTCTTATCAAGAGTCCATCGACGACGACGACAACTTCGCTTCCTACCTATAGTCAATGGAAACCTTGGGGTAGAAAAAAACGACCAAGACCTGAAATAAAAACTCCCAATGTTCGTCATCCTCCTTCTCGTAATAGTAGTAATAGAAACTACCAAGTCAAAGAAACTCCAGAAGAAATAGCTCGCTACATTGAAGAGAGAAGAAAAAAGTGGCCAACTGCAAAGAAAATTGCCCAACAACAACAACAACAACAACAGTCAGATAACGCTTTACAGTTGGTAGCTCAAGTATATCAAGACAAGGATGATGTGGTAACAATAGAGACAGAGACCACCACACCTCGGTGCAATGAAAGCGAGAGCAATAATACCAAGAGAAACCAACATAGAACAAAGGATAGAAATACGAGGAGGAGTGATGAAGTGGCGGTGGATTCCACCTATCGTCCCAACTTGTTTACTTTGTTTGTACAAAAACATCGGGAGAAACAGGATAAGCTCTTATTGGACTTTATTCGCTTTCTCCATAGTGAAAAGTTATTCCATACATGAAGGTTATTATACTTGCTGTTCCTCATCTTGTGGAGGTGAATATTGCAACTTGTTCCATTTCACAGGTGAAGGATGGTTCCTTCTCTCTTCTTCTCCAAAGGGACGATGAGAATTCCTTTCTCCATCCTCGATGACTCTACACACAAAAGAAATGTTAAAGTAATGAAACTATCTCGCTCTCTCTTCCTTACTTTAGTTGGGTCATTCTAGGAGGACTCTCCGCGCCTACTTTTATCTTACTCGGTGGTTTCCTTTCACATATGAGATGATAAAAAGAAGGCAATCCTCGAGGTTCTAAATAATTCACTTCCTTCCATGAATATTTCAACTAGATATCGTTTGTGAGCAATCGTTTTCTCTCTCATCAAGTTGGTAATACTTGCCGTTTCTGCTGTCGTACGATTGCGGAAAATAAGAATAGTATGGAAAATAAATAATCCACCGGTAAATAAAAAAGCTATGAAACAGTAAATGATCAGAATAAAAGATACCTAGGCATCATCGTCCATAATTCATCGAGACACAACTAGTTTCGATACTTACCACTAAAGGACTCGCTAATGCAAGACCAAAGGCTTCTGCATCGTCATGCGTAGCTCTAGCAGCATCGGTTTTCAACTTTAAACTAACAGAAGCACTAGCAATAACGAGACAGCATAAAATACTCGTAGAACATATGAAAAAATAAAAGGTTCGATAATTGCGTCTTCCTATGTATATCCCTGTCAATCCCACTGACTGATAATTCTACCAGTACAACTACCTATACAGTTTCCCAACCAAGGACAGTGGTGGTCAAATCTTTCCACACAGTTATTACAAGTTGCACAATGGGAAGCTCTCAATGGTCTCCATATTCTACAAGTTTCTAAGGAATAACTTCAATAGGCAGTTAATAACTCGACCAAGTTTATCCTACCACAATATTTTAGAGAATAGGTGTGGCCATTTACCACCACTTCTTTCGGAAGAGGAAAACCAGTGCGCGGGTTTCTTACTACGTTTCCAGGTTCCACTGACTGTCTGGGAATAATTCCAGGATCGTCTGTTGCAGTTAACAATAAAGTTATTATAGACACACAAGCAAGGAATATGGTAAGTGCTAAGAAAGTATAGCCTCCTGCTCTCCAATGCGTAGTCAGATAGGAAATACTTGAGAATAGGTTTATCCATGCGGCCACATATCTCGTACAAGTAACACTTACGTTATACCAAAATACAGTCCCAAGGGGATAATGACCAACAACAGTGTCGCAAAAGTATTTTTATAGTCGGGACCGGTAATTATCTTTCCTCCACAAAAAAACTTGTTGTTCGCAGGCCACAACTCGTACTTGTAACGACCTCTCGTGGCTGAACCTTTTCCCATAAGTTTCTAAAGCTGTTTCTTATTCCAGTGTTAACAAAAACACATTCAGAGTTTGGCTTTAATGACCATACACACACAAACACAAGCAACGGATATTCACCACCTCATCCTCTCCTCAATGGCTTATTCCGAGGCAAAGTTGCTACTGCATTTCGTTTGGAATTGTTGCAACAGCGCTTCATATTCTTCTTTTTCCTTATCGGGACAAGAAAAGGAGCTATTTTCTGTTCTACTACCAACACTATTGCTATTTCTAGTTTGATTATAGAATTCCATCGATGTATGGTCTATGTCTTCTGTAGAACCCTGTACTTTGTTCCAAATTCTTTGGCGACTTGTGGTTTCTGGCACAGGGGAATCCGTTTTATCGTTTGTGGTTGTTGTTTCCTATGATCATATACCAAAGTATTTCCACCACTGAATTTACTCTTTCCTTACCTCGCTGGTAGCAGATTGTTTCTTGTGTTTTCGAAACGTTGCAAACTCATTTGCTGCAGTCTAAACGACATTTTTTCAGTACATATATATAACCTCGAGGTGTGCTCTATACTTGCCTGTATACCACTCCACAATTCATCCATCCCTTCTCCTGTAACTGCAGATATACTACAACAGGATACTACTCGATAAAATTCTTCCATAGCCAAAGCCATGGAACGTGCTAAATTGGAAGAATAATCGCCTTCCAATTGCTATCCTCATCTTGTATTTGGAATATGATAAACCACACCATGACTAGTACTAACCTGCATTGCCTCATCAAAAGTATCAAAGTCACTCAACCATCGTTGTGCAAACTCCGTAGAAACCAAATCCTTCTTATTCCATACAACCACAAGTGGCAACTGCATTCGGTACATAATACTACAAGCATAACTAGAAAGAGACATTTAGATACACAACTCCACGTGCACTGCCTCTTTCTTACATCATATTGCTGACAAAGGTTAACGGTTTGGTTGCTCTAGGAGTATCGACGACATATAGCAACACAGTAGGAAACGATGAAGCAATACTTTCTGCAATAATAGAACCCGAAGAGGACCACGTAAATACCTATTCCAACCGTCATCTTATCCAAAACAAATCGACTTTTTTGTATACCTACTTCAACTTGTCCAGGAGTATCCACTACAAAAGTATCTACTTGTTCTTCTCTTGACTCTAACAACTCTACAAGTTGGTCTATTCTGGTTGCAAAGAGGTTTAAAGCTGTCAATATGGCACCATTAGGACCCAACTGAAACTCCACTTGAACCTAGACACAGACAGATACATTCCTTGTATAGAAAACCAAGTCTATTATACATACGTCTTTATAATTCAACGTATCTCGAATATCTACGTTGGGTTCGTACGGTACTTGTGTCACTGCAGGGTCCAAGTTGACCAGATAAGTACATTCGTCCTTTGAAGATAGATGAGAGGCAAGTCTCTATTGCATATACCCATTGAGATGGATTAGTGCTGTTTGTTATTTCCCATACCAACCTGAACAAGTGTCGTTTTTCCTGAACCTGCCATTCCTAGGACCAGACAAGCAATCGTCATGGTCAACGTTGTTGACCCACGAGAGAAAACCAACATTCACCAATTTATTGCAAGTGTCTCTATAAACTATCCATATCCGGAAGTTCGGATAACAAAGTATCTACGGAAGGACCACCTTGTGGAGGAGCATCCAAGTCTGCATATTGACGAGGACCTTGTGCAGAACGAGGATCTGAAGACCCTCCCGCTGTTGCTGAATAGTTTTTCATCGCTCGTCTCCTATTATTTGGTCCTCCTCTTCTTCTCATTCCTCCACGAAAAGCACCTCGAAATGCCATTCCACCATAAGATTGCATAGGAGCAACCATTCCAGGAGCCGATGGTAACCATACAGGCATATAAGAAGGAAACATACCAACGCCACCACTAAATACACCGTGAGACACTCAATACTTGCAATAAACCCCAGCATACTTACCCTTTTCGAATATCAAATACTTTGGTGTCATCTAAATGATTGGGATCATTTAGATAATTTTCTATAAATTGTTCCTTGTCTGCTTTCTCTATCACTTTTTGCATTTCTTCCGTATGTTTGGTTTTCAAATGTTTGTGAACCTTGCAAGGATCAATACACTCACATAAATGTATGCAATCTACTTACATATTCTTTGCCTTGAAATAGCTTAAAAGGAGGAAGAGAACAACGATAACGACCTTGACCCTCATATTTGGTATTCTCTTCCAACCACTCGGCAATTCTCTCTTCTCGAAGTGACTCGCTATCCACAGAAACTGTTCCTTTCGGATGATCATAATTTCTACGCAAAATTGCATTGGCAGGTTCATCTACTCGCCATTCCGCTCCTGTCTTTCTCGGCTCCTCCTTTTCAACTCCTTCCAAAGTTTCCATCGTATTATCATTCTGAGTGTCATCATTTGCACTAGTTGGATGGTCGGTAGTCCTCTTCTTACAAGGTCTCCGAGGTGTAGGGGGTAAAGGGTCATCATCAGGATCCAAACATTCCACACCTGAATAATAACAATAACTATGAACCATTCTCAAATAAAATGAACAAACATCAATTCTTCTTTCATTGGACAAACTATTCAGCAAGTCATCGGTAAGAGGATTGAGCTCTGAAATATTGCGCAATTTGTCCAAGTGTCTCATCACGTGTACTATTTGTCTGGCATCAAACTGCAAACGACGAGGAGACTGAAACACTTCGGGTAATATGACTGGACTATGAGGTTGTTTGTGATGCTTCTTACGAAAGTCGTGATTGAAGCGCATGTCCAATACATAATAGTCGTCCTGTGCACTTTGCAACTTTTGTCCATTCCAATATTCCATCACATTGGTTGCATCTTGAACCGTTTCATAATATGCCCAACCAAAACGTTCCAAGTTCTTTTCTGGTTTCACATCGCTTAGCTTTAAACGTATGAAACGAACGGGTTCCCAATTATCTCCTTTCTTGACAACTTTCAAAGTATTTTCTAATACCTCTCTACTCAACCAACAAGGGATTCCACGAAGAAACAAACAGCTAGAAGGTTCGGAGTCCACATTTGCTTTTCCTTCGGAGGATTCCACAGTATGCACATCAGAATGCGTAGTGGACTCCATTCCTTTCATCGTTTCCTCAGTTTGTTCTTCTTCCGCTTGTAATTCGTCTCCCATATCCACCGTATTATTTTCATCGGTACTAGGTTGACTGCTATTCTGATTATTATTATTGTTGTTGTTGTCCTCGGCATATTCTCTATTGGAATCTATTGTGGTTTCTACTGTCTGCTCTAAACATGGAACAATCTTGTCTAACGACTCCTTTTCCATCATTTCTCTAAAACGTTCCACCTGTTCCTTACAGTTTTGTCTGATTCTGTTGACCCGTTGCAAAACTTTGGCGGGGTGATATTTTTCACAGAACCATTCTTCGTTCATATGTTTCTCGAAAAAATATTTAGGTTTTCTTTTGTAGAATTCCTTCTTATATTGGTTATAGGCTTCTTGTGCTTGTTCTGGAGTTATCGAGTTATCTTCACGAGATAAAAACTCCTTAAACGACATGGGTTCCGTCTCTTCATCGGACGACCAATACGAGTCTCTATTGCTCTTTCTTCTTTTTCTCGTATGATAAGAAGGAGAGTGTTCCCTTGGCGCACTACTATTATTATTATTACGTGGTCTTGAAAACTCATCCCATTCTCGCTGTTGTTGCCTTTTACCACCCCAACTTTGTGTCATATATTGTCTTGCACTTGATAGCGGTGGAGGAGGCGCCGTTCGAGAAGACGAGCCGAATCCACCGCCACCTCTTGGACCTCTAAAACGATTCCTATTGGAGCCTCTTCTAGGATAACCAGAACCACCTCTTCTAGGAGGTAGTGGAAGTGACTCTGTTGTGTTGTTGTTATCCATCGTTTCCCCTGGATGGCCTTGTTCTCCGGTCATCGTAGAGCCTTGAGACATGGTTCCTGGTGGAGCTGTTGGGAAACCTAGCAAACCGACATATATAATTCAGAATTCTGTATTTTGGGTCACATATTATTAGGTATTGAGTAAACCCTTTATAGTGAAGACGAACTAACCGTTGTTCCAAGTTATCCACAACCCAACCACCACCACAACAGCGATGGAATGCCCAAAATCCTTTCTCACACCCAAAACAAAAGATGGACAAGGAATCGTTTCTTTACACTCTCTATTTCTTCTCTTCTTGAGATTCTTGTTTCTTATGATGACGCAACAAGGCTGCTCGTATTGCTGCTTCACGTGGACTCTCATTGCTTTGTTTTCCTCCCAAAACAATACCATCACGACTAGAAGATGCAACTCTCCTATCCTCCATCATACTCTCGCTATTGTTACTAGGAGCTTGCTCCATGATTCTTCTTCCTCCTTGCTTGGTCCAATCTGCTTCGTAAGCTTCCTTCTCTAATCGATTCATAAAGTCATAAAACGCTCTATCATGTTCTTTGTATCTACAATGTGCCAATTCATGAAATAGTACTTGCAATATCTTATCATAACTTCGAAAACCTTGCAAGTCATCCGTTCGTAGTCTCAACTCTATTTCGTCTCCTTTATTTAGACCCAAAACACATACAGGGTCTATTCCCACTTTTCCATGCGGATACATTTCCGTCAAACGTGCCACCGACAAGTTGTACTTTTGCACCACTGCTACGACCCCACGTTCCGTAACCAACCTTTCGAGTATTTCTTGTGCTTTATGTCGGTCAGGAAATCCTTGCAACGCAACGCAGCTCCAGTGCAAGCGTGGTTGTTCGCTTCTTTTCCTCCAAGGTCCAACCCTACCACCATGACTGGTTCTCCCTTCTAAAGGTCTCATGAGAGGGTCACTTTTCGACTGTTGTATTTGTTGTATCTTTTCGGGACATGTTGCTAATACTAGGATGTGCAACTCTTTCTTCTCCGCGTCCAAACCAGCTACCGGTTGTTGGTCGTCTAGAAGCTTCCTTCCTGCATACAATAAAGTCACAGGTGCTTGAATATCGAATTCCTCTTGTATCTTTCTTTTCAAGTCGACTACTCTATACGTTGTCGTTGGTATCTCCAATCGACGTTTGGTAGAGCGCCAACTTGCAACTACACAAGTAGTTGTCATCCTCAAGTTGCTGCATGGACAATCGAAAACTTGGACAACAAAAAGTTACGAGACATGTCGGATGAGACTCCTTTGGATGCACGCAAGGCACAACGAGAACAACGTTATGAACCCGTGTTACTTCACTTTGGAGAAAACCAAGTACCAAAAGAGGTACAAAAAGAAGCTTGGAAAGCTTGCGATGCTCTCGTTCAAGTGTTCAAGGAGTGTTCCAAGGTACGTTGAGTGTTGTGTTACACCGCACCCTCAAAGAGACTCGTGTCGTAGAAACGAACCTTTTCTGTTTCGTGGGCTTGTCAACGCGAACTACAGGATATGACACAGTGCCTTTATGAGTATGAAACAGACGAGAATAATATTCGTAGAGCAAGGTGGAAAGTAGCAAAAGAACACCCTTCCGCCGTAAAAGGGTATAGAAAAGTGAAAGACGATTAGTCGTTCTTTTTTCAATAGAGCGCTTTATCCTTTTATCCCTACGGCTGTTTTTGTCCACTTGTATTATTTTTATAGGTTATATAGTTTCCACTGTACTGCTGTAACGAGTTTATCGATGACCCGTAGTATCAGGACTTTGAGAAACTACTGAATATGCTTCATGACTGTTACCAAATCCTGCAGCAATATTATGATTGCTATCCTTTCGTCGTTGCATTGTCGTGTGGTGTTGTTCTTGTTGTTCCGCATGTCCCGCCGTCATCATCCTCGTACTACTGTTTGTGCTATTGCTGCTGCTAGTGGCACTATTGAAAACACGACTTATTCTCCATACTTGATCCACCAGATGAGGTGATGCAGTTTCCATGTTGGTGTTGGTTGCCTGCATAGAATCATAAGGAAGGGAACCAAATGCTTCTTCCGATATGGGACTTTGTCGCATACTATCTTGTTCTATTCGACTATCGTCGTGGAATTGTGAAAACGCTACGGTAGACACATCCTGATGAAGAGAGGAAGCATATGGGTTATCATGTTGATTAGAAGTATCACTTCCCAGCAGTTGCAAGTGTCTGGCAATAAAAGGTCGTAGAGGTTCTGCAGACTCAAATAATTTTGCCGAAAGACAAAATTCCGTATACCACAAAGCCACACAAGCTTCGGCAAACAAAGTGACATGTTTCTTCCAACATATTTCCATCTGTTTGGTTATGTCATCCACAAAGGTTCTATGGCGCGTCTCCACATCCTTCAACTTGGAAACGTTGCGTTCCAACTTGGTACTATCTGCGTTTCTCTTTTCTAGCGACTTTACTTTGGCTTGATAGTGCTCTAGTCGGGAACGCAACTTTTGTTCTTCGACACACTGTGCTTTCAGTTGCTGAATTTCCGATAAATAATGGCGCAACCTCTCGACTGCTCTATCCCTAAGCTCGTTGGTCTATATATATATATATATATATATATATATATGGAAGAGAGAGAGAGATATATGGTTTACAACAAATACTTGTACACAACAATACCAACCTTGGTCACTTGATGTTGTTCGTCTTCAAACTTCCTCGAACTTGTATAAGATGCCAATAGAACCTCATAATGGGGGTCATTCTTGTTGAATATTTGACAAAGGTCGGTAGCTATTTCTTTGCAGTTTTGGGCAATTCCTAAATACACACACACACACACACACAGAGGAAGAGAAACAATACACTATTAGGGACCACACTTTACAGACAAAAGAAACATGGACGCACCTTTCCATTTGGCTGTAGTTGAAACCAATTTTGGTTCCACTGACCTAGCTACTTGTTCAACTTCTTCCAAAGAATGTAACCAATGTTCTATTTGTACGTTTCTAGACTTGGGTTTTCCCCACAAAGTCGACATCCTCCTCTTCTTTTTCTTCTTCTTCTTTGGCACCCAAAAAAGAGGCTCCAATAAATCTCAAACGACACTTGAATTCCACACACAAACCAAGGCGTATATGTTTTATTATTATTATTATTACTACTACTATTCTTTCAACGCAGATTGAAACAATTCTCGATATTTCTCCGACATAGTTCGAAACGAAAATTGACGCAATACTCTTTCCCTTCCTTTCTTTCCCATCGTGGTCATCAAGTTGGGTTCCAACAACAACTTTTTCAGCGCCAAATACAAAGCCTGTTCATCTCCTGGTGGAATGAGAAATCCTTCTTCACCGTTGGTAATAGCTTCTGGTATTCCATCGATGCTGGTTGCTACCACAGGCTTTTCAAATGCCATCGCCTCACAAATTACCAAAGGAAGAACTTCATTCAACGAAGGACACAGCACAATATCTGCAGCATGATAGAATGGAAGTACATTCTTTTGAACGTCCAGTATTCGAACAGAATCTATAGAACCACTGGATTCCAATTCCTTTTTGATAGCATCGATATACTAGGAACACAACGAACATCTCAGTATACAACATACTATATATAGATATTCTGTAATGGATGCTTACTTCTATTTCATGTTGTCGAATATATCGTGCACCAACCATCAAAAGCTTCAAACTGCGTTGCATGGCTTGAATCTAATTCCATCTTACTTGCTGCAAATACAAAATATTCCAACAAAAGACATACCTCGGGATCATTCTTCAACAATGAAAAGGCTTTTGCAGTTATCAATTGTCCCTTTCTCTTACAAACTGTTCCCATATGAAGTAATAGAATATCGTTGGAAGAGAATCCAAGTTCTGCACGTGTTCTGTTTCTGGATTGCGTAGCACGGAAAGCATTGATTGCAGTGAGTGGAATGCCTAGATAGAATTGTGTCATATTTGATATATATATATATATATATATATATATATATATATATATATATATATATATACATTTGCTTACCGTTGTATATCACACTAGCTTTCGGGGGTTCAAACAGACCTTCATAGCAATTTTCCTGTACTTTTGCGGGAAATACAATTTTATCTGCCTTGCGAAATGCTTCCATAATCACTTGAGTATCCAAATGTTCCATCAAAAAGACTTGCTTGCAATAATATTCGATTTGATCTTTTGGCCAAGCTTCATGAATAACCCAAACATTCGTCAACTGAATTTGCGATGCTGCCAAAATAACGGGAGCTTGCATAATCGTATTTGCGAGACAACAATCATAATGAGACAATGTTTCCGCTATAATCATGAAAACTCGTTCGTCAATCTATCCATCTATTTATACAATACTCACCCAGTGCTTTTTGGTCTCGAGGATCAAAAAGGTATGGTTCTGCGCCAATAGACTGAAAGTCGTCCCACATGGGCCCTTTCTTAGGTGAATAAACAGAAAACTCCAGAATTCCTCTCAATTCTCGAACGAGATATAATAAAAAGTTATTGGCACCATTCCTTTCAAAGGAATGAGCAAACGCTGCACATTTCTTGCGCAACATGAGACCAGAGGATTCTATCAGCTGCATAGCTTCATCATAAGACGAAGGAATGATTGGATAGGAAGGCGTTTTTACATCTTCTGAATCCAACACATCGTCTCGGACCCATTGCAGAACAGCGTCGATCTGTTCCTTTTTCCACGCAAACTTTTCCCCGAGTTCCAACAACTTTCGAACTCTTTCGGCTTCTTGTCTCTGTTGCAGTCTTCTCGTTTCAGCTTCCATCGTCATACTTTCTGGTCCAAATATATCTCCCACCATTCTCTCTGTTTCTGCTTCAGCCTTTTTTAACGACTCGCTCACATTCAGTTCGTACTGTTCCAATTCGGATAACTGAGATGCATCTCCACCAGCTTCTTGAGCCTTGTTCCTTTCACGAAACCATAGTCTCCAACTAATTTACACAAAGCATCATCAGAACACATTCCAACTATGGAGGGAAAAGGGAAGCAGACTTGCCTGGCATTCTCCAGTCTTCTTCCATTGTCCAGCACATCTTTTACTTTGGTAAATACCCGCCAAGTGTTTCGTAGTTCTTCTTCACTTTTTACTTCTTGAAAATAAGGAACAAAATCAAACTCTTCATAAGGATCTGCTCCTGCTGGAAGGTCTTCTTTTATAGGCAATGCTACGTTGAGCAAGGACGACATTTTCGCTGGAATAGCCCCAACCCAAAACAGATGGAAGGAGGAGGACACAGAATATATCGATAGATCAATGTTATGCTAGTCGAATATATATATATATATATTCCTACAATTCTCGATGTTTATCTATCTCAATATTCATATATAAGAATTGAGATATATAAAGATAGATAGTTTTCTTATGTGGTAGGGACCGAAAATGGAAAAGGACACTGGGGATTGTTCTTCTTTTCGGTTGGGTTTGTGGTTTGTGTGAAAAGGCCGAACGACCAACGAACGATGAGAATCACTCCCGAACTACTTTCTCGAGCACCTCAAATATTAAACTGCTTAGGAGATAGAGAACTAGACCTACGAGGTTCGTTTTGTTTATTGCTTTTCACTGCTTGAGTATATATGTTCACATTTCTTAGGAAACAAGATTGCAGTGATTGAAAACTTGGTGACCGTTATCGATATGTTTGAAACAATAGACTTTTCGGATAATGAAGTACAGAGACTGGAAAATTTTCCCTTTTCGGAAAGAGTTCACACACTCTTGTTCAATAATAACAAAGTGGTTCGAATCAGCAAGAATGTTGGCAAGTCCCTTCCCAACTTGGTGTCTCTCATTCTTACTTATAATCGTTTGGGAGCTTTGTCAGACCTCCATGAGTTGGTGCACTGTAAGAACTTGCGTCGTCTCTCTCTCGTCGGGAACCCAGTTACGAGACAAAAACACTACAGGGAATATATCATCTTTTTGTTGCCTTGGATTCGAGTATTAGACTTTCAAAAAGTAAAAGATGCAGAACGAAAGTATGCGGTGAAACTGTTTTCTGGGGTAAAAGGAGAGCAACTGAGACAGACTATTTCTTCTGCCCCAAAGACGTTTGTACCTGGAGAATTGGAAGGCCACGGTCCTACCAAGGAGCAGAAACAACGGTTGAAGAAGGCTATCGAAGGAGCAAAAACACTGGATGATGTATCGAAACTTGAATATGCCATTAGAACAGGTGATCCAAAACTTATTGAAGAGACATTGAAGGCGGTTGAACAGCATTTATCAAGTTGAGAGTTTTGGGACGATGAAAAAATACAATGTTGTATACGAAGAATAGAGAAAGAATAACAAGCCTAGGAAATGCTCTCATCGATGAAAGGAAGGAATGAATAGGAAGCTTTGTGGATCCATAAAATAAAAAAATGAACAAATCCCAACGCTGAAAAAAAAGGCAAAGATTCGATTCCTTGGCGAGAAAGAGCGAGAGAGAGAGAGAGTGGAGCGTTTTCAGAAATGATTGACTTGTTTGTTATTTTCAATAGAGGAGGGTTTGTACTCTTTTATGAGCAGCTCAATCAGACACAAGGTAGTCCGGTGGACCGTTTAATAAGGTCAGTTCTGCTGGTGGACAAGGCAGGATTGGGTCAGCTCTCCTATGGAAACTATACAGTGAGACAAGAACTTTGTTTCATCGCCTCCAACTAAGATATATTGTTGCCTAGGTAAAATGGACACTTTCCAACCCACACGGTTTGATTTTTGCTGTGGTGTTCCCTAGAAGACTACCCATCTCTTATGCCAACACGCTCTTAGAACAGACAAAATTCTCGTTTTGTCATCGTTTCCATGAAGCTTTGCAAGATGAATATGGGATATTAACGACAGACTTTTATCAAGAATTTTATCAAGAATTCCGACAAATACTGCAGAGTTCAGAAGATGGCCAAGTGGTGGGATCCGAGCCTGCCGTGGAACCAGCAAACGTTGAAAAACAACAACAGTCGAACGAACAACAAGTTGATGTTGGGGAACAGAATGGAAGAGACGAACAAAGTGAACAAGAGAGAATTCGACGAAATATTGAAAAGTTGAAACTGAAAAAATTAAAGTCTGCCGAGTCCAAACGCCACTCGTCAGCACCATCGAAAGCTGAAGATAGTAAAACGACGAGGAGAGGAAAGAAGAATACCGCCAAACTCAATGACAAACTGACCAAAGAAGAAGCAAAGGCTTTGGATTATTCGTTAGATAGTCAAGAGCAAGACGAATCCCGAGTCAGCGAGAAACTAAAAGCTCTACGTTCACATTTCATTCCACAAAATGAACGAAAAGAAGATTTGAGTTTGGAGGAAGAGGAGGAGGAAGAGGAAGATGAAGACAATGTTCCTAATGGCACATCTTCGGAAACAAAGTCATCAGGAGGAATGTTCTCTCAGAGTGTTTTGTCATTCTTTAAAGGGCTTGCTACTAGGAAAGAGTTGACAGCAGAAGATTTGGAACCAGTTTTGAACAAATTTAGAGATACTCTGATTGAGAAGAATGTGGCTTCAGATATTGCTCAGAAACTTTGTGATAGTATTGGACTCACTTTGCAGGGTCATCAGTTGGATACTTTTGGGAGTGTTCGTCGTCTTATTAAAAATGCGCTGGAAACTTCGGTGACAAGAATGCTAACGCCGAGGCAGAGTGATGACCTCATTGCAGATATTGTGAATAAGCAAAGTGAAACTGGAAGTCCGTTTGTGATTGTATTTTGTGGTGTGAACGGTGTTGGGAAAAGCACAACGTTAGCCAAAGTTTGCTACTATCTTCAGTCATATAATTTGAAAGTTATGATTGCGGCATGCGACACTTTTCGAGCTGGAGCTGTGGAGCAGTTACGAATTCATGCTCGTTGTTTAGGTGTGGATCTGTTTGAGAGAGGATATGCGAAGGATCCTTCAAGTGTTGCTTCGGATGCTATTCGATATGCTTCCGAGAAGAAAATGGATGTCTTACTCGTCGATACGGCTGGGAGAATGCAAGATAATGAGCCTTTAATGAAAGCTTTGGCCAAGTTGGTGAGTACAAATAAACCTGACAGAGTCTTCTTTGTTGGTGAAGCATTGGTTGGAAACGACGCGGTGGATCAGTTGCTCAAATTCAATGCTGCCTTGGTGGAGAATCAAAATACGAACAAGCCTCGCCAAATTGACGGTATAATACTAACCAAGTTTGATAGCATAGATAACAAAGTGGGAGCAGCAGTTTCGATGGTATACTCTACTGGTATACCGATCGTATTTGTGGGTGTAGGGCAAACCTATGTGGACTTGAAGAAATTGAATATTCCTTGGTTTGTAAAGGCTTTACTGAAATAGTTTTCGAAGCGAATCGACTAGGAACGAAATTCATGTTTCGCACAACGACAAATTGGTTGGATAGAACGCTGTTCGATGACAGCGTCCAGCTTTGATAACCATAGTAAGCTTACTATATTACTGGATGAAATGTATTCGTCCTTCCAAAGAATGCGATTAAGTAGTTATCATCATTTTCAAGTAAAGAAAGAGAATTGAGCGTTTCCCGTCAACTCTTTGGATACATTCCAAATATTCTTCCGAATGGATGACTAGATTTGATAATATCACTCAGTTGGTATACGTGGAAGAATCGTTTTTGGGGACTCTGTTGCTACATCTCCAGCATGTAAATAGTTTTCTCTATATGTAACAATCGCTTTTCGCTAATTGTGTTGCCACACTTGGGACTACTTGAAATTTCTTCAATGTTCTAAGCAAGTCCTGCATTTGTAACAATCTATGCAACTGAATGGTCTTTTTATTGAATTATTACAAAGCAACCCTTCTGCGTAATTCTAGTCATGCTGTATAGCATATAAAGCCTAAAGCCATTTCTTCAATTTCAGAAGAAACGCATTTAGGCTTCTTATTGGTTCGTACAGAGATGAGAAACGCTCGGGAAACCCAAGTGTGTTACGTAAGTTTCTATTACGGTTGTGTTGAACCCTTCGATGAAATGGAAAGTTCGCTCGGATAAATAACAACAGAGTGGGTAGGAACTTTAAGAAACTGTTATGCAATAGAAACCAATTGTCCAACCTCTCGGGAGAACAGGACAATTGATAAAGAAAACAAGGTTCGCAAATACTAGTGGTGTTTCTGGGAAAGCAAATTTGTGCTTTAGGAAGCTCGTTTGGAGACTTTAGATTGCTAGTGAGCCTTGAAAAGGTGTTTTACATAAAGATGCAATTCAAACGAAAGAAGGGGTTGGCCACGACGCCGGAAGATTTTGTGTTTTCTCATAAGGCTAATTGAGGAACATAGCAGAATATTCCTGCTTTCTTTTGGATAAATCAACAGGTGATAATTCAAATCCTGATGAATCTACAAAGCATTTGGAAGATCACTTTTTCGAATCATATGGTTATAGTATTTTTTGCACAGGACAGAGTATTTTCTTATCCATTCATGAACGATTACTGGTCTCTTGGACTTGCTTCAAGCGTTACCGAGTCAAACTAGTTTTCCATATATTCTGAAATGGTTGGGTTCTTCTGACCATTCAAGAGATCGGACTCGTATCTCCCGATGGATTTGGACCAGCAAAAGATTTTTCGAGAAATTCATTCGGTTATTGGCTGAGTGGAAGGCATATCTCAATTGTCTTTTAGGGCGGACCACATCGTCCTTTGTGCTTAGGTTTTTTCAGAAGTTAAGATGATGTGCCAACTAAGAAAGACAGTGATTCGTATCAGGGCAGAGGTGGAATTGCAAAGTCACTTGGCTCTTCAATTTGTCGTTTTACAAGCTTGATAGGGTTGTAGTGCAAGTCCTGTAGATGCAGACAATGTTTTCGTTTTGTTTTCTATTATACTCGGTTCTCCCGACACATTCTGGGACGGAGGATTATTTATATGATGCACCATTCGTACGTTTAAGAGTCATATATTTCATCCAAATGTGACTGGAGATTATATACGTTGCTGGAGTTTCACGAAAAATACTTGGTCGCCAGTATATACAGTTGGTACTTTTCTGATGTCTATTCAGGTTCGAAACGAGGGGTTCATATGTGATACGTATTTTGGCTTGCAGTCATTGTTGGTCGATCCCGATCTATCCTGCCAAGTAAATGAACAAACAGCTGATTTATTTAATAGTACTGAAATTGCATATAAACAGAAAGTAAAAACGATAGCTCGAAGGAGGTTGGAGGGTTGAGCGTTTCGGTTTTTGTTGGGCATTTGCACAGAATTCACCAATGCTATGTTGGTGGCTTGCAAGGCTATGAGTTGTACATAGTTTTGTGATGGTTTTTGATTTCCTTCGTAAACAAGTAATCTATAGCTGCAAGAAAAGTTCACTCATTCAATGAAACAAGGATTTGTCTTCAAAGCTGCCATTTTTGTAAGAGAGCTTCTTATACTGTGAACCTTTTGTAAAAGACTCTGAGTAACAAATATCGTGGGCAATTGACTTAAACCTACATGGCGAAATTGAAAACCCAAAGCCAAATAGACGCCAATGATCAAAAGTTCGGTTTGAAGTTTATTGGCAACATGCACGTTTCATGAAATGACAAGATTTCAAAGTTTTATATCAACTATGTATGTCTCGTTTGACAAGCGGATGCATCAACCACTACAGCTACTGCTAATGGCTAGAAGGAGAACGTCTTTTGAAAGTCCGAAAGCTTGCGACACAATAAGTCCAAACGTAGTCCATACGTTTGACACTATCAAGAATACGTGGGGGAAACCAAGATTATGCGTTTTGACTGTCTCAACTGTATGCTTGTTTTGTTAAATTTGGGTTTTACAGTGCAGTTGTTCACCGGTGACTTCAAGAAAACCTAGAGTGTCTTATAGCTTTTACTGCATATTGAAAAATCAAGTGTTGCCGTCTCTCTGCGTATCTTGAAACTATTGCTTTTTTGGGTATTGAAAACTCGAAAATGTGCCAAAATTTCGAGCGCAAGAGGCCTAAAGCCAATCCAAGTAGCAAATTTGAACTATTTACGAACAGTAGTGACTCCATTTATCATTCCTTAGATTCAATATACTGTTTCAGTTGTTTCGGTAAGTAGTGTTCACAAAAGAAACATTCGCATTCATCGCTCCTGAAACAAAGTGCTTCCATTTCCGCCTTTTGGTTTCGTTTGACCATCTTTCTCAATTCGGTGGAGAGTTTTTCCGTTACATTATCATTTTCATTTTCGACCTTCTTTTACACAAAATGAAAATGTATTCTCCAATTATATGCCTACTACTTGCCTTGGAAAAGAGATCAAGCAAATTTTTAGCTCTTACTTTATCCCGCGTAGTCAAAGTGAGATTTGCACCGCAGTTTGCTTCTTGTACGTCATCCAGTGATATGCCTATCCAACTTTCGAAATTCCTCCTATTTTTCGTTTCTCATGTTGGTTCATCTTCCTTGTTCTCTAATGAACCAACTTGCCTTGTTGCAATGCTCTTCAAATGAAACCAGGCGATGTGAATGCCATAAGGGTCGGCGTCAACGAGGATAAGAAAGGGCTTCATCGGCAGATAGTTACGAAGCAAACGCACTATCTGTGAAAAGGCTTGCGATGGAAATCCTTCGTGGGTTAGCATAGCGTAATCTTTGAAGTCTCCATTACCTGAACCGCTCATTAGTATGACGTTAGGAAACTTCTCCAAGAATCGGTGTTCTATGAGATGATGGAATATGCTGTTCTTTTCAACTATCTATATAAGAACTTTTAGTGCCACACTGTAATTTGGTTCGCTGTTTTACCAAGACAAGACGTGCGTTTGTGGACAGATGTTTTATCTCTTGCGGGTTTTCTGGGACGGATACTCCTGTAGAAACTGTCTTTGTATCTATTACTGTACCATTTTGGAAAAATATTTGTAGATTCCCAGCTATTATTCCCCTGGGTCCTGCTATAACCAGCAAATGACTCCTTGGAACGGACAGAATCTTGCAGAGTCTTTCAATGGCCAAGTCGGTATCCCGCTGACACGTAGCTATTTTATGTTCTGAATAATAAACTGGACGGCTCTGATTCCTTTTTTGCGTTTGTGTGGACAAACTTACCATCTCGTTTGGAAATTCCTTTGTTATCATGCAGACAAGTATGAATAATATCTACTACTCTCCAGAATATAGCTAATCGACGGCTTGTTTTCCATTGCAGTTTTATGGTGTTGCTTAACAAGTGGTCAAGGAATTCGCAAGTATATTGTTCCATTCTTAGCTTTGCTTCCATCGCAAGTTTTCGGACAAATTGGTGTCCATTTTTTTGGTCCAAAAGCTTATTTCGAATGATCTTCTTTGTGGCGCGCAATTGCAACGACATTTTTTTCTTCTTCTTTCAAGGCAGTTCTAATATTAGGAACAAAATAAACATATGGAAGTTTCTGCAGGTATGAAGGCAGTGTAACTTGTATGACAGCAAGAGGGTGTTTTCTTCACCGACCACAATAATAATGAGCGCGCGTGCGAAACATTGTCAATGGTGTCCGAGTCATTCAGCTGCACAAGGCACGTGACATTATGGAGGTTTAGCATGAGTCAGAGGTTCTAGTTATCTGTTCTGTACCAAAAAGACATAGATAAACGAGATCCGGGAATTCGTATTTTGCTGGGGATTGCGGAGAGCGTCGTGTAACAATAACTTGGCACGAAGATCTCTATCTCTTCCATTTAGGGAGATAGTGCAGAAACACTCCAAGTGGGCGTTGTCTCGCTTGGTTTCGTTGCAACGAGTCGGAGACCATAGAGCAATCGTTTCTTAAACATCTTTTGAAGCGCTCAAGTAGAACGAATAAAAAACGTTTCGTACTTGGCCCTTAAAGTTTGTTTGTCTATTAGAAGCCACTGTGTCTCACCTTCTCTTTCGCAGAGACGCCTTGGGAAAGCAGAGAGTAACAGCTGCTGCTGTAACTAGTCCAATGCCACTTTGGCCTAAATTCCTCCACAAGATAGATGGTATCCTTTACTACGACAGCAATATTATCTTTTTCTTCCCTATCTATCTTCACAGTCACGATGTTCTTGTCACGGTCACATAAGAACCTTTGCGGCAAAAATTTACGGATGTTCCTTTCTGGAGAGTGCAATTTCTTGAATGAGGCTGCCTTTTAGAGAAGTAACCATCGTAAAGATTCAGTTCGGTGCCTGATCGAGTCTTTAAATATACATGTCCTCATCATTGGAATTGAGCATTTCAAGTTTGTACATCATGTCAGAAAATCAGGCTCAAATGGTTTCTACAACGGCAGTAATTTGGCATTCAATAACTACAAATAAAGGCGACTCCAAACACTTCCGAAACGCAAGTGAACAAGGAAATATCAAAAGTTTTGTGGATGCCTACAGAAAAAAAGGGATCTATTCAAAAGATCTCTTATATTTTAAAGAGCCATTCTTGGTTTTTTGTCATCATTTTCGTCCGGGAACGCTTTTTCCCAGTGAGCTACGAAATTCGAGGATTTGATCTTAAATAAATACATCATCCGCAAGACACGCCACGTCGCTTCGAAATCATCGAGAGTAAAGTACGAGTTTCAAGAAAACCAGCCACCGCCATTAAAACGCCCCAGTTGGAGTATTTCTTCAACACCACCCGAAGGAGATGCAAGAGGACGGCCTCAGCGCCAGCAGTCATGCACAGGGCTCTACCTGGCAAACTGCGACTTGCAGACTTTAGAGATATCCATGTTTTCTGGAATAGAGCACACAACCCTTACTCTTCACATTGGATACACAAAAGAATCTTTCCTCATTCATATAGAAGCTTTGCCAAGTGCACGCGACAACAAGTGGATTCCGGTACGAATTTCAAGCTCTAGTTCTATCCATGTTTGACTGGTACAGAATGAACAACTAGAACCTGGCCTCATTCGCATGAAATCTTCACTATGTCACGTAACTATGCAATTGATTGACTCGATACGGGCTTCATGTGTCTCGCGCGCTCAATACTATTATTGGAGCACAAAAGACTCCCAACATCCTTGCCATACAATCAAGCAAGCTTCAAATGTTGATGTTATACCTAATAAGAGAGCTGTCTTCAATGGAGAAAAAGATTGCAGACGTGTATTTCAGGACATGACATTGAATGACTGCTGCAACTACTACTCTAGCTTTCCTATGTCACTTAGCTTTCGATTTCTCCACAACTGTATATAGTATCCCTTACTAGAGATGTGCATTATCTATTCCTCCCCTACCTATCCTCTTCCTTTTGATGATCACTGAAAGGCTGCTTCCAACCAACCCAAAATACTCCAGAAGAAAAATTCTCAAATGTTTTTGGGAAAATGAAATCCGTTGATTGAGGCGGCCTTTTACAGACATGATCCCTTTTTTTTGGGAGCCAAAATTCACTAATCAGAATTCCAGATATAAAGAAGAATGCTCATTTAGCGCCTGACCTAGTCTTTAAATGCTCATCTTCTCATCTTTGGAATGAAGCATTTCGAATAATTTTATTATGGCGGAAATTCAAGTACAAGTAGTTTCTACAGCAGTAGTAGTGTCTCATGTATCACCGATAAATGAAGTTGAATGCAGCCCATTCTGGAACGCAGTGACAAAGGAGATATCCGAGCTTTTGTGGTTGCCAACAGAAAAGGGGAGTGTCTCCAAATCTGTTAAAACTTTGATGAGCAACTCATGGTTTTCTGCATCCATGTTTGCTCAGATAAGCAACTTGTAGATGAATTCCACATTGTTTCCATCATCTACGGGCATTGTACAGCAGAAAATTGCAGAAATGCAAAACTCTCTATCACTGTTGTCGCTGCCCAATAAGAAAAAGAGGAAGGGAAATAACGAGAATGAAAACCCTTGGCTCGTAAAGCAATGAAAATTCGTCTCGATCCAACGAAGGACGAATAGTAGAAATTGCGAAACTGGATTGGGTGCTTACGCTGGATCTGTCAGGAGGATTTTGCGGGTGATTGGAGAAAAGGTTTCAAGAACCAGCAAGTCGCGTAGAGCCAGAGTTATGTATGAAAAACTATCAACAAGCTGCAAAAGCCGTGGATTAGGAAAACAATCTATGATATACATAAGGGGGCATGGACAGACTTGCTGAAAGCTTTTGATTCTTCCCTGGCTCGATACAGAAAGGATGGCTAAAATTTCTTAAGAAAGAAACCCAAACGAAGAGCGAAACAAGAAACTATTGTTACTCATTCAAAACATAGTATTAGAACAAAAGGAGCCCATGCCTTTATAAAGAAAATGAAAGTCGAAAAACCGTTGCCCCAGACTATCAACTATGATTCTCGAATTGTTGTGGAACGAAGAACGAATAGATTCTATCTGTCTTTGCCTATACCTCTTAAATAGCGGAGAAGGGAAGAGGCTCTCGTGTCCAAGGATATGATTGCCTCGGATCCTGGTATTCGGACATTTATGGCGGGATATTCTCCTCGTTGTGAGCTGCTTCAAGTAGTCAGAGGAGATGCAGCTAGAATCTATCGCCTTGCTTATGCACTAGACCGCTGACATTCCAAATGGAGTCAGAAAGGTGTAAAACATGGGAATGGATAGCGAACACGAAAAGCTGGTGCAAGAGCAAGTGCCAAGATTCATCAACTGGTTCAAATTTTTCACGAAAAACTGGCCAAATTTCTCTGCACCAACTTTTCCGTTCTTCTTCCAAAATTTCAAACCTCCATAATGATCCGTCGGCTTAAAAGAAAACTTAAAGCCAAAACTGCGAGAGCATTGGCGACGGGGTCTCATTATCGTTTTCGGCAACGCTTGTTACAGAAATCGAGAGAATATCCTTGGTGCCGAGTAATTATAGTGAATGAAGCTTATACCAGCAACACCTGTGGAATATGTGGACAGATAAATTCCAAACTAGAAGAAAGGAAGATTTTCAAGTGCCCGCACTATAAGATGCGTTGTGATCGAGATATCCATGGAGCTCGCAATATCTTGCTGCGCTTCTTGAGCGAATAAATGGAAATTCTTTTATCTGTTGTCGTGACCTTTGTAGTATAAACTCCGCGTCAACCGTTTTATGAAAGTTGCTTTTTTATGGAGTAGTTCTGCTGCTCCACTGACGAAAGAATAGTTTGTAGAACCGTTTCCTCCGAGGACAATACAGTTGGGTAGTTTGTAATTGTCCCAAGACTTTCCGAGTTTCCTGGTATAGATAGAAACCAGTGCTACACGCTTCATTTCTTATCTTTATTCCTCCAAACAAGGTCCACAACGATATCATCTATACTTGTGCTATCCAAACCTCGAAACAATGCCTTACAACTAACAGGTACTATTTTCAAGATTGAGGTTCTGCAGGCTCGTTCGAAATGCGTGCTTCACCCTTTCGAACAACAAACATTTGGGTTTTCAATTCATCCAAAATATTTCAACGAGGAAGATATATTTGTTCCAACAATTACGTATTGGAATCTTTGTCCAAAAGAATAGGAAATCTCCGAAATACTTACAGAACAAAAGAAACAACGAAAAAGTTGTTTGTCCTATGAAACTGCAACTTTCAGTTTGAGATTTGGGTGATCTGGAACAGAAAGTATCCAAGTTAGATTCTGCTGGCGTTGTGAGTCCAAAAGACCTCTGCTTGAAAACGGACCGGGTACAGCTTGAAGCGATTGAAACAAAGCTTGGTGGTCGTGCAACTGTTCAAAGACTTTTTTGGCGTCTGGAATCAGGAGAATTACTTGCGTGCGTTCTTGTGATCACTATGTAGAAAGGAGTCTCTTCTAAGTTTCTCGAGTTTGGTTCGAACCTCCAACTGCACTTGTGGGAACGTGACTTTTTCATAGTTCGACAAAGCACTCTCTCCAACAATTCCAAATGGACAACGGAAACTTTTTTGGTTCTGTTTCTTTCCAACCCTTTCAAATGACGAGACGAACTGCCTCAAATAGTCACAAAACATTATCCTAGGGCGGTTTTGCAAAAGAGCGCAAGGTTCGCACTTGTTCTCCAAGTCAGCGAAAATTCTCTTATTATAAAACCGTATATTCCAACACTTTGTTTTGGAACTGTTTCTTTCCTTCTAGTCTCCGTAACGTAACAGAAGCTTCCAGTATTTTATGGCAAGTTACCCCTTCTCTTTTATTCCTATTCGTATTCCCTCAACACAAGGTTTTACCTGGTATCCTCCATCCACTTTTCTCTGCTTTGCAACTCCTCCTAGTTGCTTAAGCAAAAGCATGTTATCCACAATATGGACTTTTTTTCTCATCAAGAGATACACAAATTGAACTGCTCTTTTAAGAAATCACAAAGGTAGAAGCGTCGAACAATCCGTAAACTTTTCTGCCAATAGGCAGATCTATTCAAGTTTCATCGAATCCACAGAGACTGATAAACAAAGAGAAGAATGTAGTCTACCATCGCAACTAGAATAGATCGAAGGATCAAATTATATTTCGCACAAAGCGATAAAAAGAAATCAAGTATCCATTTTACTGTCAAGGTATTTTCCTATACCAGCGACTATTTTGATTCTAACCTGTAGATCTTTAATTCCGAGTTCTTCTAATAAGTACGAGTCTATTCCTTCTAAATCTTGTTCTCTCAATCGTCTTAGTCGATAACTAGATTCTCTTGCTTCAGACTCTGTCAGCTTACAATATGTTTTCAAGAATTCCATCCAATCAAACCGGCCTTGTCGCACTGAGACAACTCCTTTACGCTCTGTTACTTGCATCTCGTCTGTATCAGTTCTGGTGGAAACAATATCCATCTGGGAAGGTTCGGGCTCCATAGGAACATCGCTCCTCCATAATCGTTCAAGATTTCTTCCCAACAACTTCGCGAGAGGATCCAACTTCATCAAAACGCTTTCAGTATCCGAGTATACTTTCTGGAGTTGTTCATAAACTTGCTGACCCAAGAAGTCTTTCAGGTTATCAACAGAGCAAACTACAAGTTGACAGTTTGGGCCAATATGAAGACCTTCTTTATCAGAATTGGAACTACTCGCGTCTTGCCAAGCACCAGGTGAAGGTCGCTTCTTTTCAAAACGCCTCTCATAATAGACTCCAGTATTCATTACCCAGTTCTGCTTCTCCGTAAAGTGACTGGAAACTTCATTATTATAACTTGTACTCACAACCAGCTGAATTGCCCATATATCGTTTTCTTTTAAATCCAACTGGGAAGAAACGGGGATTAGAAACTTATCAACTTCCTCCTTAATCATACCGACATTGACAGTAGAACGATTATAATATTTCAATGCTATGCCTATTAGATACACTCTCGTCCTCTCGGAACTTGTATCCATAGCTACTTGGTCCAAAGAAGACCCGCTTTCATCGGCACTGAGAGCACTATCATGTCTACGTACGGAAACTCGAACAAGAATATCAGGTCCATTGGAATTAGGCCTGTTGGGTAAAAATACTCCATCTTCCGACAAACAATTGTCATAGAATTCTTTCCAAGCATTTGGAGAATAGGACTGTTCTTTAGCACTGTAACTTGTCTTCAATTCAGAATGAAAGGATGGAACTGTCCGGACACGGCATTTCTCTATTTCCCAAACTACGTCTTCTACAAAACTCTCATGAAATATACTCAACTCTCCCAAACGCCTAGAAAGACAACAACGAACATACAGAGTAGCGGCAAATATTACTTCAAATCTAAACCCTAACGAAGAGGGTGTCTCTGCGGGAACATTAAGCGGAAACAGGCAATCAAGATAACGCATAAGAGGATAATCCCGGTACTCTTTCTTGGCAGCTTTGAAAACGATCTTTGGAAATACTAATTTGATCCGTTGCTCTTCAACGTCAACTTGTCCTGGTCCTTTGTTTGGGCAATACTGATAATAAAAGCCGAAGTTATTAGCAATATCCAACACGTATTGAGAGCTTTCCCCAAGAACTAAACCGCCATATACAGTTTCGAATACCTGGAATTCGTATTCTAGGATGGATGAGAGAAGCAGCGCAGAAAAAACTTTCAAAGTGTTGGGGTTCATATTCATCGGGGTCGTTGAGTAGACAACATAAGAGGAAATTTCTTCAATCCTAGCATACATCTCATCCTCTGTAAGATTATACAACTTGTTGTGAACACACGTGTCCACTAACACTTGCATAACATGGCGAACGTAAAGCGGCACACCCTCAGTGTAGTTATATACCTGTTTGAAAAACCAGTCATGTCCTTCTGGATGCTTGGGAAACAATAGTTGCAAAGCGGTTTCTCCTGTGCTTATCTTCATTCCTCGTATAAATAATTTTGTCGTTTCCTCCGAAAATGGATCCAAGCGAACAAAGTCTAAATTCACCCGAGAGCTTATTGCATCCTTTTGTTTGGTAATAATAGCGTCCGATCTGCCCGCCAGAAAGCAACTGACATAAGGTAAAACAAGAAAGGAAGACAAAATTTCGAAAAACAAACGGTAGATGTTGGGTTTGTGAGGATTTCTTTGTGGGTCCAGGTCAGGAAACTCATAAAATTTACCGGATGATAATAGTCCAATTTCATCAATAAACAGAAACAAATAACGCTTATTTGTGACTTGAAATAACGATTTTAACCACTCCTTTGGGTTTTCCCTATTCTTTAAAACCTTGGCGAGCAATTTTGGCTCATTTGGTAGCGTCGAAAGAGCTTCTTTGCTTATCGTCTCTATAAGCGTCGACTTGAAGCGTTCTCTTTTAAAATCAGGAAAGGGCCTGAGATCTACATTAACATATAGGGTTTCGTTCAACAGGGCTTCTACTGCACGTTCTCCAGCCCTCACTCCAGTGTCATCAATCCCAGGAAACCCGATTATATACTTCTCTAAAACCTGCCGGTTCAACAAAACAAATTCCCTAAAGTGCCTCCCTAATGTGGTTTTGCCACTCCCATACATTTGGGGGGCAAAACACACAGAGGGACGCACTTCGTCGCTTGACGAATTTGAAGGAGCGTATGAAGAAATAAAGTTCGAGATTATTTGATAGACTGCAGCACGCCTGTTTACAAGAGGACGAATGAGAGGTATCTTGGGAACTGGACTGTCTGTTCTACTCGAAGAAGCTGCTTCTTCACTCTCTTGCCTTCTTCCCAATCTACCTTCCGTCGTGCCACTTTGGTCGTCCATCCCAAATGCAAAACGATCAGATTGTGAAAGATGGGCACTGCTTTTATAGCGCCTTTTCATGAGGGTGCGGGAACATCACTCTTCACCCTGCTTCCACGTGGCCTCGTCTTAACCGTTTCTTCTATCTCTACAAGAACTTCAATGGCAACATGTTGGAATGTGTGAAATGGTAATTTGCTACTTTTTATGGAGCCGTAATTGGTAGCGAATTGGAAATATCAAGAGAGGTTGTTTCATTCACACAGAGTGTAGCTCTAATATGGACTTGAACCCAGAGATGAGTTTTCGTTTTTCCGCCTGGTTCTCGACTCCTGTTGGTACGACAACTTGAGTAGCTTTCTCTCCTTTTGTCAAAGCAGTCTTCTTGTTCTTCTTGCGTCCAGTCTTTTGTTCGCGATTAGCCTGCTTGATTTGTTTTTTAAAAAGCTACAGAGTGGTGTATCCGTCCCTATTTGTTGTGTTCCCTTGAACAAAGAAATAGGTTTTTAAAGCAAGACAAGGAAGCGTTTGATGGACTAGAAGAAATTTTATATGCGGTGCATCGCCACGAAAACGCCCCAAATGAACGTCCTTGCACAAGAGAGATGGAAGGCCTTAACGCCAACAGCCGAGGACTCTTTGTATAGCAAGTGCCTGTGGCTTTTCCGATACCTAGCCAATTTGAATTCCAGACTTTTGCGATCATTATGTTTTTTCGACGGAACCAGGCACCTGTTCCACCTCGAGAACTAGAGTCTGTCCTCGGTTGCCTTGAACCTTCACTGTGTCACAAGTGTAACTGCGTGTCTTGGACAATATTTGTAGCGTGTCTCGCGCTCATTATCATCGTCCCAATCCGTGCCGTACAAGTTGCACTGCACTTACAGAATACCCTAGTCGTTCACTTGGCCCTAATAGAGCGTTCTTGGAAGTGTTCTTGTACTGAAACAGTATAAAAACCCTCGTTATTACCTGCTTTTCTTGTCGAAAAACG
The DNA here is from genome assembly GCA_026122205.1 of Galdieria yellowstonensis. Classification (NCBI taxonomy): domain Eukaryota; phylum Rhodophyta; class Bangiophyceae; order Galdieriales; family Galdieriaceae; genus Galdieria; species Galdieria yellowstonensis. The sequence goes on from JANCYU010000066.1 coordinate 120,874, forward strand.
AAAACATTCGACATATTCGATAATAATGCTGTGAGAAGTTTGAAAGTCCTCGTACGTGCTGATATATCTTCAGATACTAACGAGTCTCTTTGTCTCGCCGGATCCAAAAAACTTCTTGACAACTTCGCGACAAAACCTTCCTTGGGCGGTGATTGTGCCTCTAAAAGTTGGTATTTCGCAGAATGCTGTAAGCAACGGAAATCGCCAAAGTGAGTTGAAGCAATAGTTTGCACCTTCAGTTTCAGCAAGAACTAGTACACTCGTGGAGCTCTTGGGAAATTTGACACTACAGACAAAAAAATATACGTGTTGATGACCCGAGGATGGTGACATGTGCTGCCTCAATATTTTAAAGGGTTAAAGGCATACAAGCTCCTCAAAAACAAGTCAGACAAATAGATGTTTGATGTTTAACCTCGTTTGTGGACGATTCTACACCTCTAACGAGTATATTCTGCAAAAAAATAATGCATGAGAAAATAGCAACTATAGTACCCAACAAGGAATTGATAAGAATCTGCCAAATCAACAGCGAGGTAAAATTCCTTCTTTGTATATTATCGATTTCGTCTCCCATGATAATTCCTATCCAATCTTAAAGTCTTCGTCTCGATGACAAAATATGGATTTAGCCTTTTTGCTCTGCCATTTCATTTATAAATTCTAGTGGTGGAACTGCGAGACCCGTCTCTTTTTCGTTGGTTACTTGCGTAAGTTCTTCGGAGTAAAAGGCCAATCTTCATGGAAGGATGCGAAGAAAAGTTTCTCTAATGATCCTTTCAAAGATGGCAAATTCGTACAAGTGATTATTATATTGAGATTACATTGTCCTACTTTGTATATTTATCGCGAACTCGTGGTCATGTTTCCCACAAAGACTTCTTCCTTATACTGTTGGTAAACCCAATTTTATAATAAAGCGGATGGTGAGCAAATACTTTGGAATCTTTCAGGTTCTCTGAGAAGCCTCATTCTTATTAGGTTACGAGTTAAGAATACCGACCATTTCCATTGCCATCCTGCCAGACAAGTTGTAAAGACTTAAATATGTGGCAGGAAGTCATCGTTGACATGAAGTATCCTTACTTTCTATTCAACAGCAGTTTGACTATCAATCATTCTATTTCGACAGAAATTGTTGGAGGTACCCAAGAGCAACGTAAGAGATGCTACAAAGAAACGTGTCTGCTACCTTTCATATCAACTGTGCTAGAAGGAATGAACAGCTCTGAAATGTGTTGTTTTCTTTTCCAGTGACTCGAAAGTATTCTTCAAAATCATAGCATTCACAAGTTATCCTCTAAACCAGTTGCTCTGAAGTGCTTGTTTCCATATTAGACGCGTAGCAAGTCTTGTTTCACGTTCGAACCAGAACTAATTTCATCCTTATACTTTCAAAATTCCCGTGACACAAAAGCTTGTCAGGTAAAACCCTGTTCGTCACTCAAACTTGTTGCTTCTTTGCTGACGAGTTTTTCTGTCACCTAAAAATAAGACATTCTCAGCTGTCTTTGTCCTTTTTCAAGGTGAATATATGATTACACCGAGGAGCTTTTACACGCAACAAGAACGTGCGGACGCAGCAGTTTTGTAGTTGTTGTGTGCATTCTCAAGTTTGTCTCAATATGAAAAGTGACTTTATTAGTTGAGATACGTGGCGTTGTATTCCATGTCTGGATTATTCGAGTTGCCTTCACTAGTACTATGAATAAGAAGTAGATAGTTTTTAACATGACTCTACCGTGAGCAATTTGCAAGGGAACAAGCAAAATCGGTCGTATTGGTTTGTAATGTTGCGTCACAAGTGCAAGTGAGACTTTGGACGGAAGCGTTTCGCTGTGTGACAGGAGACCTAAATGACCGCCGTCCATCTATCCAACTTTGCAACGAATACTTTCGCTTCATCGCAGTCACGGCAGAGTTACAGCCTTTTCCAACTTTCCGCTGAAAGTCAAAGGAGTTTATTCGACCATACTATTTCAAAGTTTCTCTGCTGTGCTTCCTCAGCCAACAACTAAATAAAGACTCTTGGGCATCGTACTCTGTTGCCTCCACTCTCACCAAAGCTTATTTGCAATCGAACCATCGAGGTAGACAAACGAGTTTGGCTACGGCACTGTTGTTTTGTGCTAGCTCATCAATAGTAGTGTGCTTGTAGAATTCACTCCACCAAAGCACGTTGTACTCAATGACCAGTTGTCTTGTTCTGTTGCATAAATTATCTCGTCTGCACTTATTGCAGTGAAAACAACTAGAGTCGTCTTTCCACTTCAACTTTTTTATCGCTCTGTCATAGAAAACAGCAACAACTAGCTCGTTTGGTTTGGTTTCATTCTAGGTTCCTTGAGCGCCGTAATACAGCAGCCGCAACCCAAGAAGAAAACGAGAAGATAAAAGCCAAGCCATCCTTGCGTTTCTTTTTTTTTTCAAAATAAACTTGAATTATCAATCGACATAAAGCCTAGAAGATTCCAAGATGGCTTTGTAACCTTGTTATACTGGAGCTAACCTCGCAGGAGACAATGACACGACCAGCTGGCTATGTAAAAGACAAACCAGCGGTTGCTATACTGCAAGTGCTACGCTTGTTTCCTCTTTGTCGAGCCACATTCAGTCTTTTACCATAGTCTTGCTCTTCTCGTGTCGACGAAGTCTTGGTAGTGCAACCTTGTCGATAGAAGCGGGGCAGCTAGACACTCTAGTCTTTCTTTGCAACGCCGATTTATGTAAAAAGCAAAGCAGTCCAAAGAGTTTGGGCTCCTTTTGTTTCTTCTACTAGCACTGACAATACTGCACTGGAACGGAATGGTTCCAACCGGTTGAATGTGGTAGTGAGCTGTATATCGTGTGAAGCTCGACAGCGTCTCTACACAAACACGCAAGGTTTCTTGGCGGGAAAATACTTGCGACTACTAGAGTCGTTACTTTAAAGAGAAATGTGAGAGCACTGGTCAAGTTTTAGTGGACTTGTGAGGGTATTGCTTATGAGATCCAACCTGTGGTGTCAGTTGTTTATCTGGCGTTAGAGGAAGACGTGTGAAAGGAGAGCTTTCCTTTATCGGACAAGGCAGTTGTACCGAAAAAACACTTGTGACAACCTGACTCGATTTTACTGATAGATATTCTGTTCGGTTGTTTTTGTATTGCTCGTCGAGTCTTGAACAGAGCTGGTTTTTATATTTTGATGACAAACAGGACGAGTTTCTTGGTTTTTGAAGTAACTTTTCCGTCTCCAAAACTGTAGCAGCCTACTTGCACTAGATTGTAGTATTTTTAGAAAGTTCATAGAAAGTTTACCTGCTAAAGCCATTGTTCATATGGGAAGAGTCGCATCGTTCAAAACGAGGTTATCTTTTGGTGAATTTTCGGTTCCTAGGAGCTAGTACTGTGTTGAAAAGTAGCAGTACTTTTGAAGTGTGAGGCAAGTTTCTTGTCATTTTGTCAAGAGACAACTTCGCTTGTCGACTCATTTGTCTTTTGCTTCCGTGGAGTTGCTCTTTACAAAGAAGAAACTTCGAATGACTTTTTTCTAGTGGTGTTGATCTCGTATTTTTACTGAGCTACTGTGTTCCGTGTGTCTTTTGGATTTTCCTGTTTCTATTCCATTCTGGCTTTGTAGTTTTAACTGCCTTTTTGGATACCTATGACAGTGCTATTGTTGTTCCCGAGGAGCAAAAGCTGCTTGGACAATTGGAAGGTTTTGTCCTAATGTCCGTCCGTTCCAAGATGAAATTTTGTCTTTCTTGGCCATAGTTCTATATGTGAAGACTAGTTGAGCCTGCAATCAAAAATACAATTACGGTCTTATGAAACTAGGAGTTGAGTGTATTTATTGAGTTGGAATGGAGCGAGGGCATGTTATATTTTATGATGATATCCTTTTGAATTCCTTGACAAGTCTTGCGAAGTTTTTTTTTGTATTTTTGTAAAGTTGAAAATTTTTTTTGTACTTGTCTCTGCATTGACTTTTTCCAGAAATGGAAGGGTCATACCTTTTAATAAAAAGTAGAATGCAATTTATTTGCTGACCTATTCACCGAGTGTTATCGAAGAGTTGCCGACTTCCACTGAATTCTTCCAAAACTTGGTGGATGAAACGGAAGATGGATTTTTCATGTTCCATCTCTATCCATGTGAATAAAAAAGACAGAATAGTATCTAATTGCAAGAGTCACCTAGAACAATTGTTATGAGCGGTAAACTCTTTTTTGTTAGATACAACAATAGTTGTTTAGAATTTATCATTGGATACTTAGAACTCTGCCTGTCATAAAGGCAACGACGGTTGCATCAAAGACACTCAGTGAAGTGACTTTGTTCTTGTAAGTAAATATAGCATCTTTTGAAGCGAAATAAAATTGCAAATATACCAATATATACGTATCTTGTTGCACTAGGCGATACCTAATCTTGCAAGAATAGTAACGTTGGTATCTCTTCGAGTCGCTGTTTGACTCGTAAGTTGCTTGCAAGCAATGGATCGAACAAGTGAATTGCAGTATTGTTTTGCTCGAGTTGTAACCTTGAGCTAGTACTTTTCATACAAGTCTCGTGACCGTTCGCGCAATTACGCAGCTTCAGATTCTTCAAAGTTACTACAGAAAGGACTTGTTCGTTTGGAAGAATTGAGTTGTCTTTTTTTACAAGCTTTCGTGGTACACTCTTTGGAGAGTTGAAAAGGAATTGTGGGTATACTTTTCTCGAGGTAACACACTATTGATATTCTATTGCCACTCTCGTAAGTACATATATCTGAATTCGGAGTTTGAATTGCCCTTGTCATTCTACCATTCGAGCGAAGAATGATGGTGACAATCAAGGAGTTTCTAACACTGAAAATTTACAGCGAAAAGAAAGATAACTGGAAACATTGTATACTCTGTTTTAGAGTCTTCATGTGAAACACCAATTACGACATCAAACTCTTCGCTTCAACGAATCTTTTGCGTACAACTCTTGTGTGTTGGAACTTTTGCGGATAGCGTTTCTTTCGCCACTCGTTTATGTTTTCATGAAGAGCAAACGATACATCAAAAAGACTATATTGGTACTTTGGAAACTCCAGTCGTTCTTTCAAAGAACACGCAAATTCGAACAAATGGTGCTTGTCAGATAATTTTGTTGTTCTACATTGTACTGTATTGGTCAACAAACTACAATTTTACAGTGTCAGGAAACCATGTGACTGCCAAGCAATTACCTTGTGTCAACCCATTCCGGTACTTGAGACTATTCATTTCATTTGAATTGTTCAACTCGTCAGGATGAATTCGGAATCTAGCAGCAGTAGTAATAGTAGGTCATCTTTGAAATATAGTGTTGCCGCTTTTCTCTTCCACATAGACTTGAAAAAGTTCACGGAAAGACATTTTGAAACAAACTGGTCGAATTTTCCAAGAGCACTAGTCTGTATAAGACAAGCTTATCGTCCTTTGTGGCGTCACTACTCTCTGGAGAGTGAATTGTTCAGAGTTGAAACGCTCTTTCTACACACAAAACTCGAGACGAAATTCTCTCCAAAGGAAAGGTCCTTCATTCTGAGAAGAAGGTGACTCCTTCAGGCCTCTGTATTTGCCACAAGAATGTTTGATGAGATTGACCAGGCACGTGTTCTAATTACCAGTCCCGCTGCACGTTGGTGACACCTAAATAAAAAGCAGACGTAGAACAAGAATTTTAGCTGTTCCAGAAACAAGAACAACAAATGCGCAATTGGTTGGTAGCAGCAAGCAGTTAGCTTGAACAGTTGATCTTTTGTTCTAGTGTTTGTACAAAGAGTCTATTTCTTCGTAGTTCAAAGTCGAGTTCTCCTGTCGCTCAGAATAAGACAATCTCAGCTGTGTTTACGGCTTTTCTCAACGTGAAGATGTCGATCCAACGTGAAGCTTTTTCGTGCAACAAGCCCGACAAACTAGTCGTCTGGTGCTTGGTGGACAGTTGAAAATTGCACAGTCCAACATTTCGATACATCTTTTCATTGAAATATTTTTCCCATTTAGTTTGTCTGAAAAAGTCTCTAGACTGCCAGAGCTATTGATTCACAAAACCTCTGCTAAACAGTGGTAACTTTTCCTCAGTCCACTACAGGACTCTTCACTGAAGGCTCCAAAGACCTTTGCATCGTTTTTCAAAGTATAAAATTTCGTTGATAGTTGTATTTAGTGTATATAAACTTGACACAAAGAAACAACATATTGCTACCGTTTGTCAGTAAGAGAGAGAAACAGGTATCTTCCAATAATCATTTCCGATGGCCAATCTCCAAATGGGCCTTGAATGGTTGGTTGTTGACGTAGAGCAGTTTTGTAATTGTTTTGTGCTTTGTCAAAGTTTATCTCAGTATAAAAAGTGACTTGTTTCGTTGAGATATGTTGCTTTATAGTACATGTTAGGAGTGTTCAAGTTGCCTTCACTAGTACTCTTCACAAGTAGTTGATCGTTTTCGACTTGGTTTTCCAGTGAGCAGTTTACATGGGAAAAGGCAATAGCGGTTATCTCCGTTTGTAATGCTGGAAGAGTTACAAGTGCAAAAGACTTTTGAAGGAATCATTCCACTGTCTGACAAGGCAATCAAGGCCAAGATCATCCAACTACCCACGTTTGCAACGAAATACCTTTGCTTCACCGCAGTGATGACAGTGTTACAACCATTTCCGACTCTCCGCTGAAAGTCAAGTCGAGTTTACTTGAACATAGCATTTCAATTTCAAAGTTTCTCTACTTTGCCTTTTGACGGACAATTTCGTGGCGACGGTTGGGCATCGTGCTGTGTTGCCTCCTTTGGTACCGAAACCGCTTTGCAGTAGAACCTTCGAGGTAGATGGACGAGATTGAGTACAGCATTGTTGTCTTGAACTCGCAAAACAATAGTATTGTGCTTGTAGAATGCAATGCAACAAAGCGCTCTGTACTCAGTGACTAGTTGTTTTGTCCTAGTGGCATAAATTGATCTCTTTGGCACTTGTTGCAATAAACAGAACGACCGTCGTCGTCTTTCCACTTCAACTTGTTTATCGTTCTGTTATAGGAAAGCTTCGGTTTGTGTGTTCCCTCAGCACCGCCCTACTGCAGTGGCAACCCAAGAAGAAAAAACCGAGATGATGGAAGCCAAATCGTCCTCACTCCAATACTATTTTTTCTTCCAAATTCACTTGTAAATTCGACACAAAGCCTGAACGATTCCAAGACGGCGCAGTAATCTTGTTCTCGACGGTAGCTCGCCTCGGCAGAAAAAGACATGTTGAGCTGGCTACAAAAAAACCACTTGCTAGTTGCAATATTACAAGTGTCAAGAATGTTTACTCTTTATCGAGTCACAGTGCGTCTTTTCCCCTAATCTTTCTTTTTCGGTGTCGACGAGTGCGTAGACATGTCGTCTTGGTAACGCAACCCTCTATTGACACTCTAGGTTTCCTGTGCAGCGTCGAACTACCTAAAACGCAAAGCAGCAAAGTCCCAAAGTTTCGACTCTTTTTGTTTCTCCCACTAGCCATATTGAACCAAAGTGTTTTGCACCACTTGCCACGACAACGAATGGTTCACTCTCGTGTGTTTTCTCTTGACAAAACTCGAAGACTATTTATTTCTTGTTATGTTTTAGAGGTTTTTCTAGAGTGTGTTTTTGGAGTTGTTGTACTTCCAGTCTTGGTGGTTGGTGAATGGTTCTAGTGACAAAGAGAAGAGGGTTTGTCACCTTCCCGCCATTCTCCACAGCTTCAACTTGTATACGCGCACAACTACACAGCTATATTAATACAGAGTTGTGGTGTAATAGACGGCAATTTGAGTGGTTGAAAAGGATTGGTGAAAAGTAGAAGACTAGTGAAGGTGTTAGAGAGAAAAGGTCCTTGTATATTTGTACCCTCTACTAACTATTTCCTCTTGAAGAGATTTCAAGTTTGGTGTATTCGACAAGAGTTGCAAGTGTCAGTATAAGAGAGTGCGTATGTGTGTGTAGTGTGCTTTTGGGAGTAGGAGTACACCCAAGTAAAATAAAACCGGCTTCTTTTGGTGGTGCTATTGGTAATTGATTTTCATTGGCCACAAAGGACCCAATGGAACGGCAATTTGTTTTCCTTGCCACGCGTCACGCTGTCGATTCTACTAATGCTTTTTTGTCCATTGCCACGCTTGTGATACAGGTAAAATTATAATCAATTTAGATTATAGAAACGGAACCTACATATAGAATACCAACTTAAAGAAGGATGTTGTGCAAGCGCAAACTATTAAGAAGCATTGCAAAAACGATGCATTGAATTGAACAATTTCAAATATGCATGAATCAACAGCAGTATCTTTTCATTGAATACCGTTGTCAACAAACCAACTTTTACTGCAATGAGCATTATAGCGTTAAGACCAAGTTGGAAATCAAAAGGCAAATATTGTCAAAGTACTTTTTTCGTTGTATGAAGATTATTGCACTACATTTCGAAGCTATCGATTCACGAATGGGCGGCATAATTATTACATGAAACAACAGATTTTGCAACACAAAATGACAAAGACCTTTAAACTGGCAATCGTCTCATTTGCAGCAATGAATTATAACTGTCTAGAACTTCTCGTGCAACTCACGAAACAAGCAATGATTCTTTGGCAACTGCTTTTCTTGTCTCATTTGTAGAATTAAGGTAACAACAAGCTATAAAAGCCTTAGCCCTCTATGGTTATGAAACACAACAGAAAAAAGGTAACATGGTTGCAAATGATAGAATGCATTGAGGACGAGGCATTATGCATTGAGTCCATCAATCGAAGCATCACCGAATAACTGTACGATCGAGTTGAGCACCAATAGGCATCCAAATGGGCTAACTCTGCAACATCTTTTATCGATCTACGACGGTGCTGGGCACAGAAGTTTTACAATGGTCGAAATACATTTAAAGTTATATCAAAGTTGCCTTCAATGTTTCAAAATCGTCGATTTGTAACAAAGAGACTGAAAAATACCCGCTGCTACATGTATTGTACTGTAAAAAAATACAGAAGAACAGGAATAATGGCAGTTCAGCAAAACAGCATCACATAAAAAGTATGAAACGTTGCACCAGTTCAATTATAAATGAACAATCTTTGATACCATCAAATTGAGAATAGAATAGTTAGGCAACCTAACTGGCTTAGACTGCAATAAGTTGCATCGATCCACACACGGGTGTTGGGCAGAGAAGATTTACTTTTGTCAATTGTTGCTTGCTTCACTGCTTTTACAGAGTTGTGGATGATTTGTAGCAAGAAGGCTTTAATTTTCCATGATACTAGAGAAAAGATAAAAAGATGCTAATGGAAATCCACTCAGCCATCTGTAACAATTAATAAGAACAGCTTAAAGACAACTGCTTCCTCGCGCAAGCAACGATTTGACCAATGCTTTTTTGTCTGTTGCTACTCTTGTAATACAGTTAGAATTAAAATGAAATTAAATTATAGAAACGGAACAGTGAACACAGGACAAAAACCAAAAGAAGGACATAGCGTAAACCCAAATTCTTAAAAAGCATCACAAAAACGGCACACTGAACTGTAGTAGTTCAACAATGCAATATACACAGCAATATTTTCTGGCTAGAATTCGTGGGCAACAAACCAGCCTGCCCCACAAAAACCATTATAGTGTTACGACAAAATTGGGCTTGGAATACTAAGAGCATTGTCAAGGCACTCTTTTCGTTATATCACAGTTAATGCACGACATTTCAAAGTTGTCGTTTCGCAATGAAGATGTACAATGATTATTCTACACTACAGGTTTTGTGATACAATAAAATGCCAGAAAACAAGAATACTGGCAATCGCCTCAGTAAATTGCAGCAACACATTGAAACTCTCTAGAAGCAGCTAACTCTTCGCGCAACTTTTGGAACAACAAAGCATCTTCGACAACTGCTCCTCTCGTCACACATTTCGAATTAAGAATCACAAATAAAACCTTTATTCTCTATTGTTTACAAAACACACAAAAAAAATATAGTATAGCCATAAATTGTTAGAACCCATATAGGAAGAGGCATCATGCACAAAGTCAATCCAGTAAAGCACGGACGAATAATCGTAGTATAGAGTCAAACAACAGTGGTCAGCCAAACGAGATAACACTCCAACAGCTTCTATCGTCTAGCCGCAAGTATTGAGAACATAAGCTTTACGATGGCCAAAAAAATTTTAAGTTACATCAAGACTGTTTCTATGTTTCAAAGTCGTCAACTAGCAATAAAGAGTATTACTATATACATGCCATGTACTGCAATGCAATGGAAACTCAGAAATACATGAGTAATGGCAATCTTTTTCGCAAAACTCATCACATAAAGAGACATTGTACCAGTTCAACTCTACATAAACCAACAGTGAAACCATCAAAAAATTCGTAAGCCCAATTCTCTCAGTCTTTTACAACGATAAATTAGAACCGTGTAGAACCGACCGATTCATTGTGCATGTTATAATTCAACCAGTGCCTACTGGAGCAATGTCCGCATGTCACACTTTTTTAATTAAGGTAAGCACAAATTATGAAAACCTTATTTTCTATAGTTTATAAGACTCAAAAAAAGGAGATAGTGTAATCATGAATTGTTTAGAGGCATTAAGAAAACGATACAATGTGCTGTGTCAATTCAATCAAGATAGATGAACAATTGTAGTATCAAATCGAGTATCCATGGTTGTCAAAAAGAGCCCACACAGCAACAGCCCGTATCGATCTACGAGGGTTGGGCAAAGTTGATTACGATGGTCGAAGTACATTTTAGTTTTGATCGTGGTAGCATTGTTATTTCAGAGTCTTCGACTTGTAGTAACGAGGCTTATGATTACGTGACACCACATAACTTGTACTACACTAGAATTACAAAGGAGACACAGTAATGGTGATCCTTTTAGCAGAAAACCATTACACAAAAGGCATAAGGCATTGCACCAGCTCAATCATGATTGAACAAAGAGTGGTATCATCAAATTGGAAATCGCTGGGCAACCGAACAGGCTTTGATTGCAGTAAGTTGCATTTATCCAACAGTGTTGGGCACAGAAGATTTATTATAGTCCATTCGTGGTTACTTTTCGATGCTACTCAGAATCCCTGGATTTGCAATGAAGAGAGTGAAACTTTCAATGACACTAATGGCATTGTAATGCATCAAAATGATTAAAAAACCTTCATATCGAAAACCCCTCAGACAATTCTAACAATCGATTACAAGTGCTGATGGGCCCCACTGCTTTCCCGTGCAAAACAATTTTCAACCAACGATACTTTGTCCTTTGCTATTCTTGTGGTACAGTTGGAATTATAATCAAATTAAATTATAGAAACGGAACTCTGTATATTGTATACGAAAATGAAGAAGAATGTAGCTTAAAGACAAATTGTTAAATAGCATTACAAAAAAGGTGCATTGAATCCTACGAGTTCAATCAAGAATAAACACAGCAGTATTTCCTCATTAGCAACCTTGTCAACAAACCGACTTATACTGCCATGACCATTATAGCGTTACGACAAAATTGGACACAGGATACTGAGTATTGTCAAGGCATTTTTTATTCTAATCACTGTTGTTGCACGGCATTTCATATTGGTCGGTTCAAAATGAAAAGTCATGACCCACTACATGGCACAATAGGTTTGATAAAGAATTAAATGGCAAAAACCATAGTATTGGCAATCTCAGCGCTTTGCAACAATGGATTTGAACAGTCTAGAAGCAGGTAGCACCTCGTGCATCTCACGAAACAACCAATCGGCAAGTAAAGCACAGAAACCCACAAATAATGGGAATCTTTTCTGCATAAAAAAAACCACACAAAAAGCACCAAACGCTGCACATAATATAGTAAAAAGACAAAAAACATCAACAATGGAATTCGGTTTAGCGATTTGCACCAGTAAATTAGAACTGTCTAGAAATAACTAGTTTCACGTGCACCTCACAGAAAACAAGCAAAGCTTCTTAGACAATTGCTACTCTAATCACAAATTTAATATTACGATAAGAATAACATACAAAGCACTGAAGCTCTACAGATAATAAAGCACAAGGTAAAGAAGATAGTGTAGTCGCAAAATATTAGAAAGTATTAAAAAGGTGCCATAAGCTTATTAAATCCAGTAAAAGCATCGATGAATAATTGAATGACTGAATCGAGCATCAATGGGTACCCAAACGAGAAAACTAGTCAACATGTTGCATCGAGCTTCTACTGTGTTGTGCAGAAAAGCTTCATAAGGGTCAAAGTACATTCTACCATATATCAAGGTTGCTTCACTGTTTTCGAATCTTCGACTTGCACTAAGGAAGCTTAGTTATTACACGACATCACAGGAATTGTATTGCGATGAAAGTACGGATACTTAGGAGTAGTAAGAATCAATTCAACAAATGACAACCTATAAAGAACATGAATCGCTCCAAAAGCTCAACTATGTAAAACAACATGGACACCATGAAATGTGTAATCCTTCGGAGAAACTTGCAAGCTCAGAGTGTTAGAAGCAATAAGTAGCTAAAGCATGGTTGTCACTAAACGATAAGCAAAGGAAAGAATCTTTACATTACAATTTGTATACGACCCTTAGAGCTGAAGTCTGCTCAACTTCGTTTACCTATAAAGTCCCGCACAAGTTCAATTATGCATTAATCAACAGTGGTATCATCAAAAATTTCATAATCGCAATTCTCTCAGCTATTTACAACAATGCATTAGAACTTTGTAGAAACAACTGATTCCTCGCGCATGTAGCAAAACAACAAATGCTTTTTGGAGCACTGCAGTGCATGTCACATATTTCAAAACTATAGTTTATAAAACACACAAAAGAGGGAAATAGTGGCATAAAGAAAAAGATACAAAGCACTGTGTCGGTCCAATCAATCAAGATAGATGAATAATTGTTTGGTCGAATCGAGCATCCACGGGTATCAAAACTGGTCAACACAGCAACAGTTCGTATCGATCTACAACGGCTTTGGGAAAAGAAAATTTACGATTGTCAAAGTACTTTTAATGTAGATCAATGTAGCTTCATTTTGTAAGCTTCTTCGAATTGAGCTATATAAGACTTATGCTTAACTGTCACCACTGGTATTGTTCTGCACTAAATTTACAGAGAAAACACAAAAATAGCGATCCTTTTAGCAGAAAACCATTACTTAAAAAGATACAAGACACTGCATCAGCTCGATCGCGAGTAAGCCAAGAGTGGTACCATCAGATTGAGGATCGTTGGGCAACCGAACGAGCTTTGGCTGACGTATATTGCACTTACCCACGAACGTTGGGCACAGAAGGATGTACTGTAGTCAATTCGTGGTTACTTCACTACTACTCAAAGTTCTGAATTTGAAACGAGGAGAATTAAGTTTTAATGACACGAAAAGCATTGTAATGCATCATCATCATGAACAAAACAAACCTTCATAATGGAAACTTCTCAGCCAGTTCTAACAATTGATGACAACTGTTTACAAACCCCGCTGCATCCTCCAGTACGCAGCTATTCGACCAACGGTTTTTGTCCTTTGCTACGTTTATGCTATAGTTAAAATTATAATCAAATTAAATTATAGAAACGGAAACCTGCATACATTATAAAAACATAATAATAGGTATAGCGTAAACTCAAATTTTCTAAAATCACTACGAAAAAGCTACATTGAACTGTACTAGTTCATTTCTGCAAAAGCTAACAGCAGTATCTTCTCATTGGACACGTTGAAAACAAGTCAACTTACACTACAGTAGAAAATATAGCACTACGACAAAGTTAACCACCGAATACTAAGTACTAACAACGCACTTTTCTAATTATATCACGGTTATTTCACGACATTACAGAGTGGTTGACTCGAACTAAAGAGGCATATTGAATAAATGACAACACTAGATTTAGAATTTATTCAACTGACAAAAAAAGCAATAATAATGCAATCGTCTCAACGAATTGCAGCAATGGATTTGAATTGTTTAGACTCAACTAGCTCCTAGTACTACTTACGAAACAACAAATGATACTTTGACAACTGCAACTCTAGTAACGTATTTAGAATTGAGGTAAGAATAATATATATAAGCTTACCCTATATAGTTTAAAAAACACAAAAGAAGGAAGCTTGAATTGCCCCAAATAGTTAAAACGCATTGAGGAAGAGGTACCATTCACTGAGCGAATTTGGTGAAGTTTAGACGAGTAATTGCACGATCGAGACAAGCATCAATTGGTATTTAAGTGAGATAACACGGGAACAGCTTTTTCCAACCTAGGATGGCGTTAGGCACATAGGCTTTACAATGGTCAAAATACATTCCACGATAAAGTAGCTCATCATCCAAGGTAAGAATAATATATATAAGCATACCCTATATAGTTTAAAAAACACAAAAGAAGGAAGCTTGTATTGCTGCATATTTTTAAATTGCATTGACGAAGAGGTACCATTTACTAAGCGAGTTTGGTGAAATTGACGAGTAATTGCATGATCGAGACAAGCATCAACGGGTATAAAAGCGAGATAACACTGCAACAGCTTTTTTCAACCTAGGATGGCGTTGGGAACAAAATTTTTACTATAGTCAATATACATACTAGGCTAAAGTAGCTCATCAATCCCGAACTGGTCGAGTTAGAATAGAGGTCTAATAAATACATGCCATTACAGCAACTGTTTTGCAATGAAAGTAGGTAAAAACATGAGCAACTTCAATCCTTTAAAAAAAAAGGCATCACATAAGACTATGAGGCGTTGCACTACTAACTTCATGCATAGAGCAGCAGTGATACCATCTAGTAAAGCATGGTTGGAAAATGAATCTGGCTTACAAAGATAGAGCAATAAGTGCCTACGACACAATTATAACCCACACAGCTGCTGTTAAAAGGCATAACAAAAATGGTTCATTGAACTGTACTAGTTCAGTTATGCATAAACTAAAAGCAGTATCTTCTCAAACGACATCTTTGGAACAAACCAATTAACACTGCAGTACCCAGTATAGAGTTACGACGAAGTTGGTCAAGGAATACAAAGCACTGTTAAGGTACAATTTTCAATATATCAAGTTTGTTACCTTGCACTTCAGAGCGGTCGAATCGTGGCTAGGAGGCATAATGAATACATGACACTACAGGTTCTGTAACACATTCGTAAAACCGAAAACAAAGATAATGGCAATCACAGTGATTTGCAACAATGGAATTGAACTGTTTAGAAACAACTGATTCCTCGTCCAAGTCACGAAACAGCCAATGCTTTTTGTGACAACTGATCCTCTAGTCAGCCATTTAGAACTAACGTAATAATAAAGTTAAAAAAGCTTATCTCTATAGTTTATAAAACACAAGAGAAGGAAAAGTGTAGATACAAAATTTACAGAGACATTAAGAAATAGTTACCATGCACTGAGTCAATCCCATAAAGCATAGGTACTTACTGTACGATCAAATCCAGAATCAGTGGGCATCCAAGCGAGCTAAAACTGCAATAGGTTGTAGCGATCCACGACGATGTTGGTCGTAAAATTTTTACAATAATCGAAACATATTTTAAGTCATATCAAGGCTGGTCCAACGTTTCAAATTCGTCGAATTGTAACAAAGAGCTCTATAAAAACATGCCACTACATGGCTTTTACATGCAGTAAAAGTACGAAAAAGCATGATCAATGGCTATCCACCAACCAAAAACACGTATAGTACAAGGTACTGCACTAGTTCAATTGTGCATTAACCAACAGTAGTACCATCAAAAATTTCTTTATTGCAATCCTCTCCGCTATTTACAACGATGGATCAGAACTGCGTAGGAATAACTGATCCTTGTATGCAATGCTCCACATGTCACGCATTCTGAATCAAGGTAGGCATTAATTATGAGAACCTTATTTTCTATAGTATATAATACACAAAAAAGGGAGATAGTTTGACCACAAATTGGTTAGAGGCATGAAGAAAAAAAAAATGCAATGCACTGCGTCAATCCAATGAAGACAGATGAATAATTGGACAATCGAATCGAGCATCCATGGGCATCAAAACGAGCCAACACAGCAACAACTCGTATCAATCTAATGCGCTGTTGGGCAAAGAAGTTGTGATGGCCAAAGTACATCTTCGTTTAGTTCAAGGTAGCTTCATCATTTGAGAGTCTTCGACTTGTAATAAAGAGATTTATGATCACATGACACCACAGATATTGTACTACACTAAAATTAAAGGGAAAACATAAAAATGGCGACGATCCTTTTAGCAGAAAACCGTTACTCAAAAGGCATTCATGGCACTGCACCAACCCAGTCATGAATGAACCAAGAGTGGTATCATCAAATTGAGAATCGTTGGGCAACCGAACGGGCTTTGATTGCAATGAGTTTCATTTATCCACCAGTGTTGGGCACAGAAGATTTACTATAGTCAATTCGTGGTTACTTCAATGCTATTCAGAATCCCTGGATTTGTAATAAGTCAAATTTTCAATGACACGAAAGGCATTGTGGTACATCAAATTGACCGAAAAAAACTTCTTAATGGAAAGCCTTCTGCCAGTTCTAACAATAGATTACGGCTGCTTAGAGACCATTCTGTTTCCCCGTGCAAGATAATTTAGAACCAATGATTTTTTTATTCTTTGTTACTCTTGCGATACAGTTAGAATTACAATCAATTAAATTATTGAAACAGAACTCTGTACATTGTATTCAAACATAAAGAAGAATGTAGCTTAAACGCAAATTGTTAAATAGCATTACAAAAAAGTTCATTGAACTATACGAGTTCAATCATGCATAGACACACCAGTATTTTCTCATTGGACAACGTTTTCCACAAACCTACTTACACTGCCATCACCATAATGGCGTTACGACAAAATTGGACACAGGATACTAAGTATTGTCAAGGCACTTTTTTAGTTATGTCACTGTCCTTGCACGGCATTCCATTGAAGTCCGTTCAAAATGAAGAGTCATGACCATTAAATGACACAATAGGTTTGATAAAGAATTAAATCACAAAAAATAGCATTGGCAATCTCAGCGCTTCGCAACAATGGATTTGAACGGTGTAGAAACAGGTAACACCTCGAGCAAGACAGAAACAACCAATGACAAATTGACAATTGCAATTCTGACCGCGTATTAAGAAAAATGTAACATAGAAATCACGTACCCTGTATAGTTTATGAAGCACAAGAGAAGGTAGATGGCGTAGCCACAAATTGTTAAAACGCATTAGGGAAGAAGTACCATGCAGTGAGTCAATGCCGTAAAGTATAGACAATAATTGTACAAGCGAGACGAGCATCAGTGGGTATCCAAACGAGCTAACACTGCAACAGCTTTTATCGGTTTTGGATGGTGTTCCACACAGAAGCTTAACACTAGTCCAAGTACATTTTACAGTATGCCAAGGCTGATTTATTGTTACATAGTCTTTAATTTCGAGGCCTAATGAGTGCATGGCATTAGAGGTATTGTACTGCAATAAAATTGCAGAAACAAACGATAATGGCGATCCTTTCAGCAGAAAACCATCACTCAAAAGTTACAAGGCACTCCAGCAGCTCAATCATGAATGAATCCAGAGTGGTAAAATCAAATTGAGGATTGTTGGGCAACTGTTGACTCAAAAAGTTACAATTATCCTCCACTGTTGGGCACCCAAGATTTACTATAATCCATTCGTGGTTACTTCATTGCTTTTCAGAGTCCTGGAATTGTAACAAGGAGAATGAAGCTTTCACTGACACTGGAGGCATTGTAATGCATCGTAATGACCAAAATAACCCTTCATAATGGAATCCTCTCAGCCAGCTCTAACAATTGATGACAACTGTTTAGAGATCCCACTGCTTCTTCATGTAAGCCATTATTCAACCAATGTCACTTTTTTCATTTGATATGCTTGTGCTCCAGTAAAAATTATATTCAAATTAAATTATAGAAATGGAACCCCACACATATTATAGAAACATAACAATTGGTGAAGCGTAAATGCAAATTTTTCAAAAGCACGACAAAAAGCTACATTGAACTGTACTAGTTCAATCATGCAAAAACTATCAGCAGTTCCTTCTCATTGGACGTTGTTGACAATAAACCAACTTACGATACAGTAACCATTGTAGCATTACACCGAAGTAAAGCATGGACCACTAAATATTATCAAGACACTTTTTTAATTATATCACGATTATTGCACGACATTTCAGAGAGGTCTACTCGAAATGAAGAGGCATAATAATTAAATGAAAATGTAGGCTTTGGAACATATTCACCTGACAAAAAAGCAATAGTAACGGCAATCGTCCCAACGATTTGGAGCAATGGGTTTGAATTGTCTAAAGTCAACTAGCTCCTGGTGCAACTTACGAAACAACCAATGATACTTTGACAACTGCAACTCTAGTGGCATATTTAGAATTAAGGTAAAAGTGCTATCTAAACGCTTACACTATATTTCTAATAAAACACAACAGAAGGAAGCTGCTATCGCCGCAACTAGTTAAAACACAATGACGAAGAGGTCCATTCACCTAGCCAATTTAGTAAAGTTTAGACGAGGAATTCCACGATCGAGACGAGCATCAATGGGTACCCAAGCGAGATGACACTGCAACAGCTTTTACCAACCGAGGACGGCGTAGGGTACAAAATCCTTACAATAGTCAAGATGCATACCACGCCAAAGTAGCTTCATCGTCTCGAAGTAATCGCCTTGTACAAAGAAGGTTTAATAAATACGTGCTATTACAGTTATTGTATTGCAACGAAAGCAAGCAAAAAAGTTAATAATGGCAATTCTTTAAGAAAGAGCATAACATAAGAGTATAAGAGGTACCACCAATCCACTATTGCATAGCGCAACTATGGTACTATCGAGTTCAACTGGGTTGCAAAAATCAAGCTGGCTCAAAAAGAAAGAGCAGTAAGCACCTGCGACAAAGTTGAAACAGGTACACTTACTACAGTAATAATGATTTCTACAACGTCACCAGATAGATGCGTTTGGAAGGTGGGTTTATTTAGGGTTTATTTAGGGTTTATTAGGGTTTATTAGGGTTTATTAGGGTTTATTAGGGTTTATTAGGGTTTATTAGGGTTTATTTAGGGTTTATTAGGGTTTATTAGGGTTTATTAGGGTTTATTAGGGTTTATTAGGGTTTATTTAGGGTTTATTAGGGTTTATTAGGGTTTATTTAGGGTTTATTAGGGTTTATTAGGGTTTATTTAGGGTTTATTAGGGTTTATTAGGGTTTATTAGGGTTTATTAGGGTTTATTAGGGTTTATTAGGGTTTATTAGGGTTTATTTAGGGTTTATTAGGGTTTATTAGGGTTTATTTAGGGTTTATTTAGGGTTTATTAGGGTTTATTAGGGTTTATTAGGGTTTATTAGGGTTTATTAGGGTTTATTAGGGTTTATT